>JAKSZP010004282.1:0-99928 GCA_022478985.1 Massospora cicadina | reverse complement strand
ATCCTATTCTGGATACTTCTTGTTGAATGCTACCCATACATCCCCTTTTGGGAAGTTCAGCAAAACTATTTTAGTGGATACCGGTGCCTCAAATAATTTTATTGACCAAGACCTTGCTGACTACCTTGAGTTGAGTTACTCACCAGGTGGTATAGTTAGAGGTGGGGCTTTTCAAGGTATTCTCACACTGAACGTCATGGGGTTAGTCGACTTCCAGGTGGGCTCCTATCTTCTGTATGACCATTTTCAAGCGATCATAAACCTCTTGTTCCCCATTATTTTGGGTGTAGAGTTGTGGAGAAAGTTTGAAGTCATGACTAATTTGAAAGAAAACACTCTATCATTGTCTTTGATAAATGGTCACCAGTTGATTGTTCCTTTGTCAGATGATAACGCCCAGGGAAAATTACCCCATTGGCAAAATGTTCACACACCTTATCTTGCCCCTTTGCTGAAGCCCTCCGTGGAACTCTTCTTACCTTTCTGTTTTAAAGAAGTTGGTATCTTCTTTTGATGAAGCTTCAGCTAGTACACTACTAAATAATTCCAAGTTTGATTGTGAGTTTAAACTCACTGTGGATCTAGTGCATATTTCTTCCCCCATATACCCATTGACTGTCCGGGAGGAAGAGGTTTTAGATGTATGGGTGAAGGAGCAGTTGGCCAAAGGTGCCATATTTCAGCGTACCTCCCCTGTCTGCTCCCCGCTTCTCTTTGTGGAGAAGGCCAATGTAACTTTATGCCCTTGTGTCGATTATAGAATTTAAACAATGCAACTGTACCTGACCTTCATCCCATCCCTTTAGATTCTCAGATTGCGCGTTATGTAGAAAAAGAAAAGTTTTCTCCAAGTTGGATTGCCTCAAAGCGTTCAAACAAATCTGAATAAAGAAGGGCCAGGAGTGGTTAACCGCATTATGCACCAGAAAAGGTTTTTTCCAGTTTTGGGTCATGCCCTTTGGGCTTAAGAATGCCCCTGCCATCTTTCAACGCCGCATTGATGCAGCGTTGGGGGACTTGGAGGTGGGTATTCGCGGTTGCCTACATGGATGATACTCTGGTGTTTTCCCCTGATCAGGAGTCACATGCAGTACACCTTCAACAAGTGGTGGAGAGATTGAGGGTTGCTCGCTTTACTCTCAAGATTAGTAAATGTTAATTCTTTAATTCCCAGGTCAATTTTCTGGGCAACGTCCTTTTTGACCAAGGCCATATGATAACTCCAGACAAGGAGAAGGCTATTAATGAGTGGCCCACCCCCACCTCAGTTAAGGAATTGAGGAGCTTTTTGGAGACATGTACATTCCTCAAGAAATTCACGCCCAATCTCTCCGAGGTGGCAGCACCCTTGTATAAGGGTAGCAGTGCCAAGGTGCTTCAGTGGTTCCCCGTTTTAGAGGATGCTTTCCAAGCGGTGAAGTGCACCCTGTTATCCATATCCATCCTTCGCCATGTCGACCCTGCAAAGGAGTTCAATGTGTCTTCAGATGCTTCCAACTTTGCCATTGCAGCTGCCTTGTTACAGGTGGGCAAAGATGGGACTGAGCATCCAGTGGGATATTTTCTAGTAAAAGTCTCTGCCTGAGTTATACTACGCCGTTTAAACAAGGAGTTATTAGTAGTGGTGGAGGCGCTGACTTATTGGCGTTACCACTTACATGGCTCCTCCCAACCATTCTGGGTACGCACAGACCACTGGGCCTTGTTGTACTACCGCGGTCCTCATGTTCTAACTCCATGGAAGACCCGTTGGCATGAAATCCTTGCTCAATTTGCATTTTCCTATGAGTTCACCAAGGGCAAGGAGAATGGTTTGGCAGATGCTTTAATCTGCAACCCTGCTTTGGCTCCCAATCCAAAGGAGGTAGAAATTCACAACACCTGGTTGATGATTCACCGAGTAGGATTCTGCCTCAACTTCCTGACTCCATGGTCAACACGCAAGCGCTCACACCTCTGGAAAATGCAGCAGAATATAGTATGTTCAGAAAGGTAGTTTTTTCTCAGCTGTTATCAGCCATATATAATGTTGTTCTCGCTAAGTGTGCTCTGAATCAGGAGAACTTATCCAGGGGTTATCATGTAAAGGATGATATGGTGTGATTTCAGGGGCGCCTATGGGTTCCTGCTGAACCACTGCGCCTGGATTTATCTGGGACCATCATGACGGAATTCCCGTTGGTCACCCTAGGAAAGCAAGGACCTTAGAGTTGATACTACGCATTTACAATTGGAAGGGCATGCTTGCTCAGGTGGGGCGGTACTGTAAAGAGTGCCTGATCTGAAATCAAATGAAACCCAATTGGCAACCTTTAGCAGGATTATTGGTACCAGTCCAAAAGGTGGAAGGGCCCTGGACCTCCCTTTCGGTGGATTTCATTGTATAATTACCCATTTCAAATTACAATGCCATCATGGTGGTGGTGGACTTCTATACAAAGTTCGCCCACTTTATTCCTTGAAGAATGACCATAACCTCTGCTGAAATGGCCAGGCTCTTCGTCACACATGTATTTGCGCTTCATGGGGTCCCTCAAGAAATCATTAATGGCTGGGGTCCCCAGTTTACCTCCGTCTTCTGGGAAGAGTTGTGTAAAACTCTTCAGATTCGCCCTTGCCGTTCAACTGTCTATCACACCCAATCAGATGGGCAGACTGAACGAGTGGACCAGTGCTTGGAACAATTTCTGCGTTGTTACACCGCTGTAGATCATTCAGATTGGGTTCCTCATCTTCCCATGGCCCAGTTTAGCTACAACAACACGTTGCATTTGTCAATCAGTTGCTCACCCTTTTTGCCAATCATGGCTTTAACCCTGCTTTTAACATGGAGCCCAGCTTTGGCTCCAAAGTGGAAGCGGTGGTGGACTTTTCTAAGACCATCAAGAAGGTCCACCAGGGGGTGTCCACAAGTTTGGAGGCGTCTATGCTAGGATATAAGGAGAATGCTGATGGAAAGCACTGAATGGGTCTAGCGTACAAGGAAGAGGATCTCGTGACACTTGATGCTTGCAACATCCCAATCAAGCACCCATAAAAAAAGCTGGGTCCAAAGAGGATTGATCCTTACCATGTAGTTAGAAAGATGGGTCATGCCTCATACCAGTTGGATCTACCCTCCGCATTCTGGATCATCTCTGTCTTTCATGAGAGAAAATTGATGTTGTTTGAGGGCCCCCCACCTGCGACTCCCAAGGCTTATCTAGTGGATGGGGCACCAGAATGGGAAGTGAAGGAAATAGTAGCCTCCCACTGGGTTAAGCGACGTCTCAAGTACCTGGTATCCTGAAAAGGGGTTTGATGCAGCTGAGAACAGTTGGGTTCCGGCATGTGACTGTGTACATGCCCAAGACCTAATCAACTCATTCCATAATCATTTCCCTGAGACTGTAGGATCAAAGCCCAAGCCAGCCGTTGCTGATATGAAGTTGCCACCCACACATAAGAACTTCTCCTAAGCAAACGCCCCTGGAGGGGGGTGGAGCCCAAGAAAAGGGAGAGGGTAATGTCATGGTTGGATGACTTAGTAGTGGGAACCAACGCCAAAAATAAGGCTGGGCGACAGGGGGCCCAGAAGGTGAAACTTCAGGCTCTTTCTGACCTGAAACACACCTTAGACCAATGCTGGGTGCAAGCAAAACATGCCCAGGTTGGTACTAATGGGGTGCAAAACGCCCAGCCCCTTATCTCGGCCCAGGCACTGAAACGAATGATCTACATAACAAACAAAAACAGTTCAATTCTGTTAATTGGAGAACAAGGGTTCGAATCCTGTTTGAGTTACAAAATCTTGTGCTTGGGTATAATACAGCTTCAATCAATCGCTTGAGTGAAGGTACTTTTGGTGTATTTTACCAAATCAGATGGGAGCGTTTGTCTTATGGAGCGTTAAGGTTTGGGCACACTTCCGCAGAACCTTAATTACCCCAACCCACTTTAGTAATGTTTTCACAGCTAACATTCCTTGTAGGTTGACTTTCTCTAATAAATTTACCCATTATTTTACGTTCAATTATTGTTCCTTGGGCGAACTTGGGGGCGGACCTCTTTGAGGAGGTCACCAACTATATTGGCCATTACATCCTATCTCAAATTAAAAATATTCCAGGTGTCCCTTGGGCCACTCAGGTCCTCTCCAGATCGAGGCACTCAAGCCTACTGCATTGATTTACACTTGATTATGGACTCCCCTCTGGGGTCCACTCAAGCTGTGTTGTTTCTCGCTTACCTGGTAGTGTATACACCGTTCTACACCCTTGCCTTGGGTCCCTTTTGTACAGGCACCGTTTGAGGTGCCTTGTTTTCCATTCTCCTATAAGGCTAGTTCCCTAGCAGTGTGGGTTTGCATCCCACACCACCATGCTGGGAACGAGAGAGTTGCAAAAATCTCTTAACAGTAAGGACCAAACAAGGCATCCAGGAGCACTGGCGGTGGGCGGCCTAACCAAAGCCACCCTTGCAGGAGGGCGCATAAAGAGGTAAAGAAAGATGGGAAAAAGGCGATAGAATGGGCCACTAACCAAACTTTAGACAGGAGCATAGAGTTATCCAGCACACCCTGCCTGTGAGGGAAGTTTGGGCTCTAAGTGAAGCAATTCATTTTATGACATTGTCCAGGATATGGTGCTCCATCACTGATGAGGCATACCCTACCACCTCCAGCCACACAACCAAATGGAGTACCAGATCAGCAGTGGATCTTGGCATGAAAGGGAGCACAAGTGGGGCAGTATGGGGTGGACAGGGTAAGCAAACCCATGAGCTAGCTGCTGAAGCAGGTAGTAAATGGGGTGCAGGTGACCAGCGGGCTTGGAACTGACCAAGTCAAATGATTTCAGGTTCAAGGCATTAAGTGCAGCGTTGCTTACTGTCAAATTCTAGTGGTTGACTCAAAAATGAACTTTTGACAACCATCAGATCGGGCAATTACCCTTTCAATGCTTGAGATAACACCTATATCCTCACCTCAAAGCCTATTGCGATTATATAATTTGGGCCAAATATCTCAATGTCGATTTGATCAAGTATTTTATCAAAGCGCTCAGGCTGAATACACTCACATATTATGGCCAATTTCCTATGAATCAAATCTTGAAAATTGGTCCCAATTATTGGGAACACAATCAACTAACTTGTATACAAAATCTTTTGGGACTGACTAAAAGTTAACATCTAAAAATCCCATGGACCATCAGACGAATGAAAATCGCAACCAATTTTCCATCCTAGGGTGAAATTTGTATGTCAATCCACATAATTGGCATCGTAGCCCTTACACATGGACCGCCAAAAGGGAGTACCTAGTGCTATTGAGGAAGAGCCCTGCCAACGTCAAATTAAGGGTACATCATCTACTTCAGTTGAGGCAAGAATTTCACATAAGGTGTATTTCATCAGCAGTATGACAAAACTCATATCAAGAATAACCTAGAAAAATTTTGCATGCTTTTATCTCAATTTTTGTCCCTTAAATCCTTCATATTTTGAGAATATTTTTCCACCAATAAACCTAAAAGAAAGTCCCAGTTGTATCAATTCAAGGGCTGAACTGAGGTGGTAAAATATCTGTTGAAATTTTGTACTAAAAAGTGGCCAGGAGATGCCCTAGAGGTAAAAAACCAGCGCCTGGCCCAATGACTAATTATCTAATAAATAGCTTATAATAAAAGTTATATTTATTTCATCTCTTTCTTGGATTTCTCATTGAATCCTTTTCTTTGGAAAAAGTTTCAACAAGCTGGATGCGCCTAATCCACAGCTTGTATATCTACCTGCCTTGAAAGAAGTTCTAAAAAATGGAGAGAAAATTACGCCCAAAATCAGCTGGAAGAGTTGGGGTGATTATAATAGGCCTAGTGAGTTTTTGAATGGTCTGAATACCGTAAACTACAGGCACTATCAAGGATCAACCTGAAGACCTTCATCACTAATAGACATGCAGGATAATACACAAGGGAGTGATCCTCGGATTTTCACAACTGGTGCTCACTCAAAACCAGTTGTACTCTCCAAAATGGATTCCCATAAACATCTCCTGGAAGAATTGGCCAGACAAGAAAAAGACAATGAGATGGAAACTAGCAACAAGAAATCTTGGGTTATTTCAATACCAGCTGCCAAGGCTCTGAAGTGGGTACCTCCTACTCCCTGGATCTTATCACAGTGGGGGGAGCTCATGCAGATACAACCAACGATTGATCTTACATCTTTAAGCTTAAAAGCTATGCTGGAAACCCTATATCAAGTTTTAGGATTGGTACAAATCGATCCCTCCTTCAGCCTGTTTTACTACCTTGAGGATTAGGCACTCAATGGAGATATATATGAAGTGCCATAACGCAACCAGGGCATCTCTTGCCAGACGCCTCACAGACAGTCAAGCAAATAACGAATTCCTGGTTAACTCTTTTCAACTCTCAATTAAGCATACCCAGCAAATCATTGCTAGACAAAATCTGGAAATCATGGAAATCTACCTTGTGCAAGGGGAGTAACAATCTTCCATAAATGCCCTACTGTACAAGCTAAATTCCAGTTTTACTGAAGTCTGAAAGGCAATTGTTGATGATATGGGACTTGCCATTGAAGATCATGGGAGATTAAACACCCTTGAGGAGCTTCTAAACGAAGGAGTCCCAAAGATAGCCGCATAAGTTCTGGCCTACCATGAGCTATCACAAGAATGGGTACAAACCATTAATACCTGCTGTCAATAAACTGGGAGCCATTTGGATTAACTATTGTATTAATCAAAACGACTTACCATACATGCCACTTTGTGCCAAAGAAATCACCTGGAGTTAAATGTAAAAGTTGATGACTTTAAGAGTATGTTCAGGCCAAGCTTGATACTATCAACAAAAACTTCGAAGACCTTGCAGAAAAACCAGCCATTCCAAATAGGGATGAAGAGGATGCCCAGATCAAAGGAAATTTTCTAAACTTTGGACTGTGATGTCAAGATTGCAGGCCAGAAATACTGTTATTACTCAGGAAAATTGGGAACTTAGAATGCAACTATCAACTGTAAATGTTCAAGGAGACAGTATGGACAAAAATATAATAAACATAACAACCAATCAAGCTTTATTCAAAGAGGAGTATGACAACCTTAAAAAGAATTTGAATCCCTCAAAAAGCAAGGCTGTCGGTGCTTGCCCAACTTTGACAAAAAAAGAAATAGGAAAAAGCTCCGCTTATTCAGCCAAAAAACAACCTGTAAAAGTAACTAAGGGCCAAATACAGGAGTCAGAATCCAGTAATTTGGAGCAATATTATGAAATTAAATCATCAGAAGTTGACATAGATGCAGAAACTTATATTTTGAACATCCGTTCTATGCCTAGTTTCCTAGCACCAATCCTGACTCCAGATACTTCCCAACGGTAAAGAGGGCTAATTATGGGTGTTGATACACCAAGGTGTTCAAAAAAAGTACAACACCAATATTCAAAACAGGTTGAAATGACTTTAAACCATTAAATTTATTAAAGTTTTATATTTATAAAACGTATACTCTTTCCTCAAGTTATTTAAAAAAGCCATTAGAGTTGCACAGACCATGCAAAAGGATTGGCACCGATCAACTCACTTGATGCCCATAGCTTTGACCTCATTATGCCCTATTTGGGCGACGATTGGTCCTATATGGATGCCAAATGTAATGACAAATAAGTTTGGAGGTCTTGAGAAATTAAAAAACCCAAAAAGAAAGCTTCTTAATATTGAATTAAAACAGAACGAGACTATTAAGGACTTTGAAGATAAATTTTTCCATGAGGCACAAGTTCTGCATAAGTGAAATAAATAGATAGTTTTGGCACCAAGATTGCAATGGAGCAAGCGATTATGCCCTTCCATGAACTGCACAATGTCATGCTGCCTACATTCAATTGAAGCTTAAAAATCCTAGAGCTTACCAATTACTTGAGAAGCTGTTCCAATAAATTCAATACTCCTAATCGGGCTAAAGATCAGAAAAAAATCCTAATTTTTGGGCCCAAAAAGCAACACTATGTCTGACCAGGAGAAAAATTTCCAAAAAAGAAACAAAAATTAAAGCAAAAATAGCAAACAGGGCCAATTACATGCCACAACTGTGGTCAAAATGGGCATTTTGTTATACAATGCTACATACAGTCCAACAAAAAACCTGGGGTCAACTTTGTTCTAGAAATCAACAGTGAGAGTGAGGCAGGAAAAGAGCAGGTGGAGTAGAGGCGGAATGCTCTAACTCCACTTATTTTCAAAACATTTCACCTGACCTTGATAAGCTCTATAGGGCTGAAGATGTTTCTAGAGATAACCTCCACCATATCATGGCTAATGATGGTCACCACTCGTGCCACAGCAAAAGCAACTAAACCCTTAACAATTACCAAAGAAGCCTGAGCAGAATTATAAAAACCTTACGCAAAGCAGATTTTTGATCATGGTTTAGACCTCCAACCCAGATGTTTGACTGACCTACCTAAGCTTAACAACGTTCAAGTATCTATTCTCATGAAGACCATAGAGGATAACTTCCCAGATATTTGCTCAAGCCTAAAATCACACTGGAATTGGGCAGCAATCACAGTATTCATACAATAGTTTATTTAACCGAGGCAAGCTGACCAGGGGACAGGCATTAACAAAAGAAAGAAATGACATGAAACCTGAACAGGGTCAACTCTGTTGAAGAAAGTTTTTCCACCTCCAGATCAAGATTCAAATTTTTCTGGTTACATCATGGGTAAGGTTTTCGTGTTATTAGACCTACTAACCACCAATAGCTTCCTTTGGCTGGCACCCTGACTGATGTGCAAAGGGCAGGAATCAAACCTGCAACCTTCAAGTTGGTAGCTGTATGCCCTTACTGACTCGCCTTCCACCCCCCATATTCATAAAATATATATGTTTGAAAATTACTCTGAATGTAATTATGTGGACTTAGCAGTAACAAGGTGAAAGTTCAAGCCATCATTGATAGTGGTGCTCCTATTAATATAATCAGCACAAAGTTGGTTAAAAACTGAAAATTGCGCCCAATGTTGCCCACTGTCAGGAATATGGAACAGCTGGAGCGCATACAACTAAATCTCTGGGCGCACACAGTACCCTACCACTCAGATTTGGATCCATTATAGTAACAGCACCTGCCATAGTGTTTCCAAATATTTACTATGATATCCCAATCAGGACTGATTTCCTAAGGAGGTATTTTGTTGTTACCAATCATAAGGACGATACTCTCACCATTATTGCTAGGCTATTCCACTTTACTATAACCATGATAAGGCAGTTGAGAAAAGGAAACCCAGCCTATTCATAAATCTGGCCTACAAAGATGGTGTCATCCCGATTGAATATTCCATAACATGGTCAAAGATAAATCTACTGCCCACACAAACTGATGAGTCAAATGGCATTCCACTTCAATTAAATCAGACCATCACTATACCATCTGAAACAAGTAATTGTCCTGAGGGGGCTAACAGTTAATATCCTAGAAGGACTTTAGGGTGAAGTATATCAACCATGGTCTAAATCTTAATTCAAACCAAACATTGCCCCTGGTGTTATCAAACTGGTCTACGGAGAAGTATATATCTTATGTTCAAACCTGCAAAATTGGGCCATTTGCATCAAGTGACATCAAACAATTGCTTTTATGCATCTGTTACCTACCACAAAAATTCACTCATTCCATGAGTTTGGGACTTTTTTCAAATTAGGGCTTCCCAATAAGGACCTACTTGGCATAGATAATGTTGTCCCTATGGCCAATTTAAGCAACCTGACCAACTCTAAGAAAGGCCAAGTTCATGAATTATTCTCTAAATATCAGGAAATATTTGCACAATACAATTTTATCTCGGGATTTGTAATTAGTCGCCACAAAATTGATACTGGAGATCATAAACCTATTCTGATTACGTCCAATTAGATGCTCAAAATCATCAGAAGAAGCAGTATCCAAGGATATTAAGGAAATCCTTGATCGTGACATGGTAGTCCCTTCAAAAAATCTAAGGGCAGCAACAATTTTAATAGTGAAGAAAAAGGATAGAAGCACTGAGTAGTCATTGATTATCAGAAGTTAAACAACATCAAGAAGAAGGAATCATACCCACCGCCACAAATTGATGATGCCTTGGATAGGCTAGAGGGCATGAAGTTCTTCTCAGCAATGGACCTTATGAGTCAATATTAGCAAATAGATTTTCCCAAAGAGGAGCGCGAGAAATGTGCAATTATAACCCAAGAGGGCCTAACCAGACAAAGAGAATGCCTCAAGGGCTCTGCAATGCCCCAGCTACATTCTAATGGGCAATGGACACAATCCTGGGAGATATGAAGTTGTCATGTGTACTAGCATACCTTGACAATATCAAAGTTTTCAGTCACACTTTTGATGACTACCTAGAACACTTAGGAGGTTTTCAGAAGGCTAGCTGCTGCAAACTTAAAAATCAAGCCCAGAAAATGTCAGTTTTTCCAAAGACCAACTGTAATACCTTGGATTTGTGATTGACAAAGTGGGCCTTCAGCCTCAACCCTCTAAGCTGGATGCCATCTCTAAAATAGAATGGCCTGAATCCAAGCGTGATATTCATATATACCTAGGCATGATTGGGTACTATCACCAATTTATTGCCGACTTTGCACAACTTGGAGAGCCGCTTTTCTATCTGCTGAAAGATAAGGTCCCATTTGACTGTACTTCAGCTTTCCAGGATGCATTTGACCAGCTCTGATCAACCCTAATAAGTGCGCCTGTTCTTTGATACCTGAACTTTAAACACAAATTTATCATCCAAACTGATGCATCCCAAACAGCAATGGAGGCCGTTGTATCCCAAGTTGGAGAAGACAATGTTGAACATCCAGTTGCCTTTGCTAGTCGGACCTTATATGTTCATTAAAGGAACTACATAGTGATGGAATGAGAATGTTTAGCCTTTATTTATGCTTGCAAGAAATTCTGGGTCTACCTTTATGGCACACATTTTAAAGTTGTTACCAATCATGCTTCCCTAAGATGCTTAAACAACTTAAGAGAGCCTGAGGGCCAATTAGCCCGCTAAGCATTAAGCTCCAAGCTTATGACTACACCATTGAGCACTGAGCTGGGGCAAAACACTAAAACGCCAATTTTCTATTCAATTTCTCACCATTGCAACACCTAGTCAGGCCGCCAATGAGTTGTTTATAAAAATAATCAGCGGTCAGTATCTGATGAGCCTGAATCCATCCAAAAAATATTATCAGATCTATGAAAAAATACAACCATCAAAAATGGGACGCTTTACAATATTGTTGGGGATAAGAAGTATATTTTCACAAGTCCATTGGCCCAAACAGACCTAATAATGGCAGTGCATAAGGCCATAGGGCATGGCAGATTCAAGAAGATGAAAGATCATCTGAAGCAATTCTACTACTAGGAGTCAATGCATTTCAAATTCAAGAAATTCTAGAATGCTGTGCAGAGTGCTAAGGCAAAAAACCATTCCAAAATAGCACATCTTATCAGCTTGTTTGGACCAACTTTGCCCGTCTCACTGTATCTATTGACGTTATTGGCCCACTTCTAACAATCAATACAAAGGACAAATACATAATTGAAGCTATTGACCACTTGACCAAATGGGTCGAGGCCAAGGCCATTTGGGAATCTGGAGCAGCAACCACCGCCAAATTTGCCCTTGAAAACGTCGTCCACACTCATGGATGTCCCCAGGTTATTCTGACAGATAATGGAACCAACTTTACCGCCAATGTCCTTGCCAAGCTCAACCAACTAATGGGAGTATGAGGTGTGCTTTCTGCACCCCATCACCCCAAAACTAATGAGACTGTTGAGTGCGCAAATGGAACGTTGGTGAACATTATCCAGAAATTAACCTCAGCCAAACCATCTGAATAAAGTACTTATTTAAGTTTGGCAGTCTTTGACTACAATATCTACTACCATTCGTCAACCAGGATGTCAACGTTTTAAGTACTATATGGAAGACATCTGGCCCTACCAATGCTGCTATATTCAGCCTTAGAGGAACCTGGCGAAAATATTTATATTCAGTATGTCAAGAAGCTTGCAGATACTTTAATCAAACTACAAGCTCAAGCCTTCAAAACCAGTTTTGCTGAGAAAAAGGCCTGACATCAAAAGGACTTAGAGAATTGCTACACACTGGCCTATTCAAAGTTAACGATGAAGTTCTATTTTGCAACACCCACGTATTGGGCAGATTGCAAAAGTTAGATTTCATCTGGGTAGGGCCATTCAAATTGATTGAGAAAATGTCTAAATTCATATACACAATCAAGGATAATAGGACTAGACATATATACAACCGAGTCCATGCAAAATTCTTGAGAGGGTTAAAATAAGCAGGCCAATTAAGAAAAGAAAATAACACACAAAAACACAAATAAAACAAGAACTATATTTATATGATAGTTATATTCTAATTGATACTTAAGTTTGCACTTGAGGTAGGGGAGAGGATTAACTTCAGACTTGATGGGCATTTGGGCTGAAATTAACAATAAGAGGATCACACTTTAGACTCATAGGGTGTTTGGACCAAAGTTACCAAATAGAAAACCCAACTCCATGCTCATCAGGCGTTCAGGATGATGATAACAGACCAACATAGGCTTATAGGGAATCTTAGGGTCTATGTTTGAGTCAAGAGGGGTAAAATGTCAGATTCTGGTGGTTGACTCAAAAATGAACTTTTAACAACCATCAGATCGGGCAATTACCCTTTTAATGCTTGAGCTAACACCTATATCCTCACCTCAAAGCCTATTGCGATTATATAATTTGGGCCAAATATCTCAATGTCGATTTGATCAAGTATTTTATCAAAGCGCTCAGGCTGAATACACTCACATATTATGGCCAATTTCCTATGCATCAAATTCTTGAAAATTGGTCCCAATTATTGGGAACACAATCAACTAACTTGTATACAAAATCTTTTGGGACTGACTAAAAGTTAACATCTAAAAATCTCATGGACCATCAGACGAATGAAAATCGTAACCAATTTTCCATCCTAGGGTGAAATTTGTATGTCAATCCACATAATTGGCATCGTAGCCCTTACACATGGACCGCCAAAGGGGAGTACCTAGTGCTATTGAGGAAGAGCCCTGCCGACGTCAAATTAAGGGTACATCATCTACTTCAATTGAGGCAAGAATTTCACATAAGGTGTATTTCATCAGCAGTATGACAAAACTCAAATCAAGAAGAACCTAGGAAAATTTTGCATGCTTTTATCGCAATTTTTGTACCTTAAATTCTTCATATTCTGAGAATATTTTTCCACCAATAAACCTAAAAGAAAGTCCCAGTTGTATCAATTCAAGGACTGAACTGAGGTGGTAAAATATCTGTTGAAATTTTGTACTAAAAAGTGGCCAGGAGATGCCCTAGAGGTAAAAAACCAGCGCCTGGCCCAATGACTAATTATCTAATAAAGAGCTCATAATAAAAGTTACATTTATTTTATCTCTTTCTTGGTTTTCTCATTGAATTTTTTTCTTTGGAGAAAGTGTCAACAAGCTGGATGCGCCTAATCCACAGCTTGTTTATCTACCTGCCTTGGAAGAAGTTCCCAAACATGAAGTGAAAATTACGCCCAAAATCAGCTGGAAGATTCGAGGTGACTATATAAGGCCTAGTGAGTTTTTGAATGGTCTGAATACTGTAAACTACAGGCACTGTTAAGGATCAACATAAGGAACTTCATCACTAATAAACATGCAGGATAATACACAATCAAGTGATCCTCAGATTTTCACACTTACTCAAGAGTAAACCTGGATAGTAGCCTCAAGCATACATGCATCTTGGTTGTTAGAAGCACCAACCACACAATCATCAGAAAATGCCAACATCTTAACCGGTGCTTGGCCTTGCACATGGACACCAGTAAGGCAGGCATTCACATTGCATAAAAGTGGTTCAAGGCTGTAGTTATATAAGAGTGGGCTTAAAAGGTCCCCTTGGTGGAGGCCCCTTTGAGGGCAAACTACATCAATGAGGAAGCCAGGGCCACGCACAGCCATTGTGGAAGATTCCATATGCAACTTCACCCAATTAATGAATTGATGGGGAAGGTGGAACTTGTGGAGGCAGGCTTTGATTTAATCCCAATTGACTCTATTATAAGCATTCTGCTGGTCTAAAAAACAAGAGCCCCAGTAGCCATATATTGGTAGACATTGGCTACTGTGTGTATGTTGTCCCAAATAGACATCTTGGGAATTAATTAAATTGCATGGAGGAAATGAGATCAGAGGCAACTTTCCCTAGGCGATTGGCCATAATTTTAGTAAATAATTTAGTATTTGTGTTAGTAAGTGAAATGGGTGCCAGTTGGCCAAGTCCAGCTTATCCCCTTTCTTGTACAGACTTATTTTGAAAGCCTCCTGGCCCCTAGGAGGGAGACGCGTTTCTAACAAACACTGATTCAATGAGGCAAGCAGAAAAGAGGAGAAATAATTAAAATAATTCTTATAGAACTCATAAGGAATCCTGTATGGACCTGGGCATTTCAGTGTGGTGCACTTCAAACGGCATACCAGATTTCATCCCAAGAAATTAAGTTTATCAACTCAGGATAATGAATACAGTGTGAATATGTGCGCTATTGAGAAATATATCAACTTCAGCCAGTATGACTGGATTAACACAATACAACTCATAGTAATGATTTGAACTTTGACTACCACTTCATCTGGAGTATCTGCAATGGAGTGACCTAGCCGCCTCACCTGTGTACTTGCCAAGTTCTGTCGCAGTGTGAAGAATTTTCAGAAAAAAATAGGCGGTTCATGTGTCACATACCGTTATACTTTTTGCTTTATACTGTACACAAAAGTAATGTTTGTGTTGCCTTACCAGTGCATTGAGACGAGCGGACACCTCTTCCCACTTATGACCCCAAGCCAGGCTGTAGCCTGCAGCAGGGACATTAGACTTCAGGTGGGGCACTTCTGCAAGTGTGCACAAAATGACCGCCAAGGCAGCCTAAGAGTGACATATGAGAGGTGGCATGCCTGGCGGATTGTATTTGCTTTAAAGGTTGACCAGGTAGAAAGTGGGTCTTCACAGAACGGTGTGGTGAACTCTGGTGCTAAGGTTTCAGTGTCCACCCATGAGAAAAACTTGTGTGACGTGATCTTGGCTGGGCAAAGTTTGCACCACTTTGGCACCTGTGCCGCTGAGTGTGACAAAGAGAAGGAAATTGACACCAACCTGTGGTCAGAGAAAGTTGATTTTCATCATCATAAAGTGTGCAACCTGAGACTTCAAGTTCAACGGGGAAAGAATAAGGTCAATGTGGGACATAGACAGCTGACCATTGTGCACATGGGGACGTGACATTTTGGGGAGCAGCGGTGCATGTTTAGGTAAGGTATCAAACAGTCCCAAAATGGCTTTTAAAACGTGAAGTTCTACATGCCCCTGCAGAGGGGCAGGCGCCAAATGCTAGCGGTTGGTGGCTGGGTTAGCCCAGAAGTTCATGTAGCCCACTACAAATGGGGAAGGGGGAAGTGGGAGGGAAGTAATGGCTGATAAGAATTCTTGGTGAGCCCGTGCACAGGTTGGGGCATAAATATTAACATTAGCATACAATTTTTCATCCCACTAAAAGGACACTATAAGCACACAGCCATAAGATACAAATTTTTATAAATAAATTTTATAAATTATGGGTTACACATATAAGCACCCCATAGTGCAGCAACCAAAAAGAGAGGGAGGGGAGGAGCATGGTTGCCCATGTTTCCTTGGCACCGTGTGGACAGTGGGATTCCTGGATGGCCAGGATGTCCACAGGTTAATTATTTTTTTAAAAATCAATTTTCTAGCTCTGAATGGCGAGGCCTTGAGTCCAGCAATGTTTAACGTCCCTTTTGTGAAGGCTCCCCCCATTGCACCTTAGATGCAATGGGAAGAGCCCCCTTGCCCTTCCTCCAGGTCGTTTTCATCATGCAACATGGAGCCACATGTTCAGGAAGCAACAGAGTCATCTCTGATTATAGGGATCCTTTTTTAGGGCCTGTTCAAGGGTTTGATATGTTTCTTGGATTTATAGGAATTTACCTTCTGCCAAATTTTTGAGTTACTGCACTCCTGTAGTGCACCATCAACAGTCAACAAAAGTTTGGAAGGTAAATGGGTGGTATAATTGGTTTCAATTGAGGCTTGGTATAATTGCTTGGGTAAATCTAACTTAACCATTGAGCCTCAAGTTGGTTATCCAATCTAATTGGTGAACATATTCATGAGCCGCTTCAGCCATGAATGACTCAATGTCAAATTGAGTTTAGGTAGGCTGGATCACGGACATGGCCATGGCTGTTGCCTTGGCCACTGCTCTGTGGTCCTGCTTGGCCTCCTTGCACTCCTGTGGGGACACAGGTTTGACCTAAATATAACCCCCCTGCACGCCCCACAAAAAGGAAGCATCGGTGTCTATAGCTAGTTTGTAATGGGCGTCTGCACTGCTCATTGCTTTAGGTAGGATTTTGTTTTGTGTAATGCCCTCCTTAGTGGGGCAGGTGTGGGCCTTGTGGCCAAAAGCGTGACAAAAGGTTCAGATAAGGGGCGCGCAATCCACTTTAACACAGAACAGTTGGGATTTCTGCCCATCAATGAACACAACTGCAGTGTGGGGGATTTGGGTCAAATCTTCTATAACAACTGCAGACAGGGTGATCACAGCAATCACTTTGTCCATGCACGGGTCTGGCATGAGTGTAAAGCATTGCATCTTGAAGGAGTGAATTTCACCATATGCCTTAAGACCAGCCATTAGGTGGTGCTCCAGCACTGTGCAGTTAATAGTTGTTGGAAGTCAAACGTTATGAAAAATTGGTTTGATTTGGTCCAACAAGTGCACTTTGTCTTGACCGTCTGTTGACCATCTGGGAGATCTACCACCACATGCACCTGTGCAGCTTCATCCACTGCTTTTTTTATTTTTGAACTTGAGATCTAAACAACTGCAGGTCATGGAGTGCGGTGCTATGTATACTGTGTCCAAGAAATGGCTGTGCTTCTCCACAGAACTTTTCATAAAGTGCCATTTGATTAATATTCAGGATAATCAAACCCTGTGCTCCACTGATGGCTGGGGCTGGGAATAAGGTGTATTGACAAACTGGTTACACTTTGCTTGCCAGGTTAAAATATCCAGGAAAATACTATCTGCCTGTTTTTTTGTTTTTATCTAGGCCACTGGTGTCACTGGGACAGAAACAAATTTTGGATGGTGAAGAGCCCAATCCTGTGCCCTTAACTTTGATAGCCCAACTTCTACCTGACATTGTGTGCACACTAATCTCCCAGAAGAGATTATCAAAATTATCTAGCCTTGAAGCAGATGTATTGAAATTAGTGATTGCAATGAGAGAGAAAAGTATTTGCTTAATAAGTCTATAATATTAATTTACTCTTGTTTGAAGTTAAAAACAGTCCAACAAACAAATTTTTTTGGGAAATTAGGATTATTTGATGGCTTAAAATTATAAAGAGCTAATTAAAGTTGAGAAAAGTTATGTGGAAACCCCAGATATTGGTGAAACAGTAATGTATAATGAAACAATCTGAAATAAAATCTTAAAAAGGTCTGTAAGAGAATAAAACATAACCACTAATTTTTAGAGTATAACATATATAAAAATCTTATTATATTAATATAGATAAGTAAAGTAATAGTCACCATGATGAATAAAGCATAACAAATTATTGTATCTTGAGAAAATATTTTTAAGTAGGCAATTTAATAAAATACTGGCCAAAGAATGTATATTTTTGGTTTTAATCACACAATGAATCACATAAATTGAAATTAGTATTAATGAGATATGCGGGAATAACAGTTTACCAACTACTAATAATTTGAACAATAATAAAGTAATAGATTATTGTATTAATTAAACAAGTATCATTGAGATCTAAGATAAAATATGTAGCCTTGGGAGATTTAGATTTGAGCTTGCCAAAAAAAAGTTAATTCTAGAATTAATAATAGAAGAAGAATCTATGAGACTTTTGCAGAGATTATACTTTTTGTAAGGTAAAAATGATACAGGTAGATTTCTTTGTCATTAAGAAATATTTGACTTAATGATCTTCTCTAGTATTAGTGGATCAACCATTAAAAGGAGGATACTAAAGGAAAAATAGAATTAATTTATAAAAGATGAACAGAGTGAGATTCGAACTCACGCCTCAGAAGAGACCACGGCCTTAACGTGGCGCCTTAGACCGACTCGGCCATCTGTCCTATAAATTTTGCTATATTTTTGTTTTATTGATGTAGTGCAGTGGGAGCTATGAAAAAGGAGAAACTTCCAAGTAGCCCAACATATTTAAACTACAGTTTGAAATTAACTATATATTTTTTAGGTTTTAATGACACTGTGACTTGCCATGTTGCATTTTTGCCCATTTAGGAGGTAGTTTAGTTGGTAAAATCTCATATTTTTTGACAATGGCAGGGTAACTTGGAGGTCTGAATGCTAGTTGATTCAATAATTTATGTTAAACTTAGTATTTTTTTAGTACTAGATGGTCTTAAACTTAGTATTCATTGTCCATATTAGTTTTACCCTTTTCTTTCATTCACTCTAGCACTTTTAGAATTGAGGCTACTGAAAATTATTTATCTTATTATGGTAAGTAGATTTAGTCTGGAAAATGTGTTAATTTCATAAGAACACAGGAATTAAACTTAAGACCATCTAGTAATTTTTTACATATTTATGAGTTGTTTAACTTTCATTTTAGTTAGTAAAAAGATAGTTATGACATAAGTATTTAAGCAACTTAATTTATGATATAATTGATGAAAAAATTTTATGGTACTAATTCATATTAATGTGCTATCAATATTCTTTAAAATCTATCTCACTAATTATTAATTTAGATAGGGTTTCATATAATGTGACCTCTACCAATTGTGTTGACTGTGTATTTGGTTCCAGGGTAGCTTACCAATAAGGTTCAAGTTTGTACCATAATTCTAGATAAATTCAAAAGGGTTATATAACATGCTTATGACTGTGGACAGTTTTCTGAGTATTAATATATGGACCTCACATATACCTATCCTATAAATAACTAATTTTTCATAGTAGAAAGTAGTACTGATTTATAAAGTACATAATTTCTAGTTTTATATTATGTGCTTCATATTTACACATTAGTATCTCAAGCTATTACAAATTATTGGCCTATTTTTATTGTTTTTGTCAAGGTCAGTTGCCTCCATATATTATCCTTTTAGATTATAAAATTAGATATATACAGTAAGAGCCTTTAGTTAAAGTATCTATTCCTATTCTGTATACTATATTACTTTTAAAATTTTTTTATAAGAAAGTCTTTATTTAACCATCACGTACTAAAAAAAGAAAGTCTTTATTTATTAGAACCTTTAAAAGTCTAGATTTGTACCTTTAATTCTTACAATGTAATTTTTAAAATAGGGTAAAGTGTATCTGGTACTATCAACTAACTTTACATTTTGCTTTAATTTTATATTTATCTTTGACTTTATATAAACTTAAATATACAATTACACATATTCTTATGAAACGCGTTTGATAAAGGGTAAAACTCACTTTCAGGACCTTCTAGTACTAAAGGGTAAGCCTCAGGCTGCAAAAGAACTATATTCCTTTATTAAAGTCTTTTAATTTCTCTTCTTAGAATATTGTTGACTTAATTCCATGTTCCACAAATCAAGTTTGTGATACAATCCCTATTCTTAATATTAGGCTTTACTAAAAATAGGATATAATGTATCAAACTGAATGGTACCCTATCAGTCCCTATTTTTAAAGAATCAACTTCAATTATAAATGCCAATTTACTATATTTTCTTAATAACAAGAAATCTGATGAATCATGAGCAGAGGGTCAAATATATATAGCTCATTACCCTAAATAAAGGATCATTTTTTTGTTGAAATAACTATTTACCCCTTTAAAATAGCTAGAAAAAATGTCTACCAAATACTAGTTAGCTTACAGTTTAAATTGGCCATATATTTTTTTAGTACTAGAGGCGCCCAACCAAAAAGGGAAAGCTGCAACGCATCTTTATTTGCAAATGATCCAAATAAAGGAATTATTAGAAACAAAAAATTCCTAATATAGCCCATAAGTTATCAACCTTTGAAAGCCATATCAGAAGGTGAGGAGGCTTTAGGAAGCTTTTGTCTGGTGCCTGCTTTATCTGGCAGACCATAGCGGACAGCATCAGGGTGGGAGCATCATTGGCATGGGGCATAAGGAGGTTATTTGTGGGTTTTCTTCATTTATGAGGCCAGCAGTATCCATTGCCTCAACATATTGAGCAAGCTGATGCTCAGCAAAAATGATGAGAGCTGGCACACAAGTAAACGCCTTAATGCGCTGGCATGTTTGGGGATAATTGGGGTCAAAAAGAGAAGTCTTTTCTGCATCAATACAAGCGAGGCTAGCACCAAAAGCAAGCTCCTCAATCTCATATTTTGCATCTTCATTGAAATCAGAGGGGAAATTTGGGATAGGAATACCCTCATATAAGGGTTCCATCACCCCATGAAGATGCTGGCAGAGGAGGGTATTGGAAGGGGCAGCTGCAGCTTCTAACGCCATTTTATTTATATTTTTGTAATTTGGAAAGCCATTTTTATTGAGAAAATGGCGGAGGTGTGAATTGGGAGGATTAATAAAAACTCCTCCAATGCAAAATTCAGCTTGACATTGAAAAGCTGGTCTCTTTCATTGATCCAATTGAGACACTTGAATGGATTATAATCAGCCAGTGCTGGCCCAGCCACAGGAGTTGGTGCAGTGGCAGAACCTGATTGGCTGCAAACAGTCAACCATGGTAGCTCAGACAAAACTGTTTTAACCATTAGCTCAAGATTCTGTAACCCAGCCAAACTATTTAGATTTTAAAATTTTTAGAATTTTGATTAGCTTCTGCTTTTGAAGCAGTGCCAAAATTTCCCAAGGTTGGGGGTGGGAGAATCACACCCCATTCAAAGAATTTAGGCATGGCCACAGCTGGGCTGACGCCAGCAGGAGGGGTGGCAGAAGTGGCAGAGGCAGAAACTGCGGGGTACTTGTGCTTTAATAATCCAATTTAAAGCACAAGGGGCAGATTATGCGGCCATTTTTGACCACAGCCCAAAAGAGGTGATTTTGTTCAAATCAAATTGCCATATGAGGGGGAATCACAAGATGAGTATTTTAATAAAAAAGGGAAGATCATTGTAAAGGCTCAAGGCTCTACCAAATGATCCACCCCATTGGGCATCAAAAACTCTAGCATGGGGTCTGCGCCATAAATAGCCAAACCCTCCATGAGTCCAAGGCAGAGATGCTCAGGGAGAGATGGGAAAGCAACCCAGCAAAATGGACCACCAAGGTGGCCTCATCTGAAAGCCAGATGCAAACTGTGGGAAGCAGAATTTTTTCGATAATTAATGTCAGCTTTGCTGCTGCCATTGCATCAGCTTCAGAGTGGAAGCCAAGGTTGAAAACCCCCTTAAAGGGGCAGAATTTAATAAAACTGGCTGGTTTAAAAACCATCTTGGCCATCGCAATGATGGATGCACTCATATATGGGAAGAAATTCCCATATTTGACCTGAAGGCCAAAATGCAAATTGCTTTGGGGGAGCACCCACGGGCTCTGGAGCACTGCCTGTGTGGTTTTGAGGTGATGGGCCTAAACCTGAGGTGGGACATAATGCCAGTGGCATTAGGGGGGCTAGCAGTGACAACCCAAACGCACTTTGGTGATGACTGTAAGTACTGGGGAACATCCTCTGGGCGTTGATTGGGCCATTTTTCCATTCCCAAGCAAGAAGGCACCAAAGAGGATGACTGTACCCCTTGTTACTCAGGGCGATCTCGCTCACATGGTAGATGAGCGCTGGGTAAAGGCTCTTCCACTTTGGATTCTACCTCCAGTACCCACACTCACCTCAGTGGAACTGTTATGGGGAATCAGCAAAATCTGTGCTGAGATCATCAAAATGAAATTAATTGGAACTAAATTGAGTGGCAACCAGCCCAATGTTTGGATTTCAAATGGTTGAAAAGGCATGAAGACTGATCTATTAGCCAGAATGCCCAATGGTTTTGATTCAGTTACCGCAACAATTGAAAAAATCACCCCCCTCCCAAAATTGTCAGGGATAATTCTTGACAGGCAGGCAACAGCATCAGACAGCATTGATGATGGTTTGAAGCCCCCTGTTGGCAATTTGGGCAGTGCGCCTGATGTAACGCCATTGACCAAATGAATTGCCCAGCAACTGAGCACAGGCAGGTTGAGCATCCCAAACCCGTTCCCAACCAAATGGGCCCACCCCTATGTGGGGTGGCCTTAGGGGATTCCCGCTGCTTGCCAGGCTAAACGCCATCATGCCAACCATCAGAAATGTAGCCAAGCCTCAGATTGGACATTTGAGGTCAAACTAACAGCGACTTGGCCTGCTGCCAAATCCTTTGATGTCAGTTCCCAGTGAACTAATCCACCCATTTTCAAATAATTCACCAGTTAGGTTGAAATTGAGGTTCCCAATCTTGGCTTGTTACTGCCCAATTGACAATTATTTAATTAGTTGCATTGCACTGAGAAAATTGTTGGTCAATTTTTTATCTTTATCTTTGCAATAAAATTTTTCCAATAAAACCAATCAATTTTTATTTGTGTTAATTTTATTCTGGCTGCATCCCCAATGGCTTTTCCCTGGTGGCCCATCAGTCCATATACCATATGGGCTCTACCAGTACTCATGGTCACTATGGCCCCCTCCATCGTTGATTGGATTCAGCGAGTCAGATACTTCTGGCACTTTAACCCTGCTATCATGAACTTCTGACAACAGTATACAGGGATCTTGTGGCCTTACATCCACCAACTACAAGCGAGAATCTGTCTCCTTGTCTCCCCAGTCAAAACAACCCTGTATGCTAATGAACTCATTGAAACTATTTCTGTGATTCCGCCCCCTGCAGCAAGACCCCCAGGGTCTGTGGTGGGATTGATTTGGTTCATCATTGGGATCATACTCACTGTTGTTCTGCACCAACAATTTGTCATTTCACAATGCCCAGCTCCATACAACGTCATTTGGTTGGCAATGCCTCTGGCATTCTGGCTTGCTTTTTGGGTGCTCACACATCCCAACTGGCAGGCTGGTCTAAACTTCTTCTGCCATTTCCATGACATAATTGACCAACCATTGTTTCCAGCCACTTCCGCCCTGCTCTTCTAGGTGGGCGCTGCAGTGGTTACCCTTTACCAAATGAATGTGCAATCAGTAGCCTGCTGTTTGTTGTTTGTTTGGTCACTTTTCAATTTCTGGGAATAGTATCCTTACCAATTTTGCTCTACCTTGGAGAATCTTCTTCAAACTGCCCAAGCCGCGCGGATTGCTGCTCCTCCTCCTCCTACTAGCCTGGAAGGAAGCTCAAGTGTTCCTTCCTGAGAGATAGCCAATCAAGTTCTTGATGCTCTCACCGAGGTGCAAATGTGTATAGCAATTGCACTTAATAACGCTTCAGCATTGTTTCATGCCCAGCAAGGACTTGCATTGTTAGACGCTGTGGATGGGGATGCCGCTGCTGGGTAGAGGCCTTCTGCGATCTTCCACCCAAACAGGAGACCCCACTCCACTGATGGCTGTTGTGTTGGCTGCCTTGAAACCTCCTGTGTCACAATTGGACCACCTATTCAGACTGCTCTATGCCATGGCTGAAGCACCTAGCCTGGCTTCTTTGATTTCTACCTTCCATGAACTGGCTCCCACGTTGGGTCTCTCTATTAATATGCTTCAGGCAGTCTTTAGATCAGGTCTGGATTTAGTTTCTGCCCATCACGAGGTCTGGTCCACCGTCCAGGGAACAGTAGATCAAATATGTGCCACCGCGACCACTATTAATGCCTTCCCCCGCCATGTTACCCATTATCAGAAGGGAAATTTATGATAGGATTACCCAACAAAGATGCAGATGACATGTCTACCTCTGAACCAGTGGTAGATCTGGGGGCCAATACTGCCGAAACCTCCATGTCTGAGTTGGCTGATACAGAGTCACTTTATAAATGAATCTGTGAAAGCCCAGATGGAGGAAGTTGTTTCCCCCACCCTCATACTTCCAATTTTCGCTCTGGCAGAAAGCCCCCCAATCTTACCCCTAATTTACCAGTTATTTCTTCAGTCACAAAAGAGTCGGTTAAATCTTCTAATAAACAAAACTTTACTTATTTCCTATTGCCTATGAAGATGAGTGTCAGCTTACATCATGTCTCCTTTAAGGCCCTGGTGGATACCAGAGCTGTGGGGAACTCCATGAGTGTCAAGTTGGCCCAACAATTAGAATTGGAAATGGATGAGGGCCCCTTAGTGATTGTGGCCTCATCTGCCTCCCAGACCTCGTATGTCATCTGTCAGCCAGTATCTTTTTCAAGCCACCAGTTTAGCTTCTGTGATCATATTTCTGCTATTCCAAACTTGTTGTTTCTGGTGAACTTAGGTGTGGGATGGTGGCACTGACAACATGTCAAGATTCACTTGGAGTCTAATATGTTGTCATTTACCAATGATCAACTGGAGGGTGAATTCCCCCTGATTGACACCCTTAAGAAGACACAAGGCTGCAGTTCTATCACTTCCCTTGTCACTTCTGCTGGCGTACCAGCCAATTTTCCAGAGAGTTTAATGCGCTATCAAAGTATCTTCAACTCAGAAAAGGTGAATCTTCTGCCTCCTCACACTAGGTTTGATTGTGGATTTTGAACAACCGTGGAGTTGGTGAACATCAACTGTCCGTTGTATCCTCATACAGCGGAGGAGGAAATTGCACTCAACACCTGATTGGACGACATGCTGAAAAAGGGTGGTTGTTCAAGGAGACCTCGCCCATCACCTCCCCCATCATTTTCGCCAAGAAAGTGGATGGTTCTCTCCATCCCTGCATGGATTACAGCCACTTAAATAAGATAACGGTTTCTGATCCCTACCCCTTGCCTCTGGAACAGACAATCAGCCAGGCAATTGCTAAATCCCACGTGTGTTCTCTAAGCTGGATCTGGTGAACGCTTTTAATCAAATTTAGGTAATGGAAGGGCAAGAATGGTTAACAGCGATCTGGACAAAGTGCAGCATTTTCCAATTCCGTGTAATGCCCTTTGGGCTGAAGAATGCTCCCGCTACGTTTCAACATATGATTGACAATGTACTGGGTGACCTCCAGTTTACCTGTGCAGTTGCATACATCAATGATATTCTGGTCCACTCCCTGACTCTCTAACAACATGCTACTGACTTGGAAGCAGTTGTGGCCGCCTTGCATAAGGCAGGCTTGTTCTTCAAGCCTTCCAAGTGCAAGTTTTAAAAGGAGGAGGTTACTTTCATCAGGAACTTCATCCTTAAAGATGGTTATGCAATACCTCCCAATAATTTGGATGCAATCCAAGAATGGTCAACCCTGACTGCCCAGAAACAACTTTGGAGTTTCTTGGGAACCATCATTTTCCTAAAAATTTTCCCCAGCACTTTCCCAGCTGGCTGCCCTGCTCCACCCCGTACAGGGAAAAATGTACCATTTTGTTGGACGCCCAAATGCCAACAGGCGTTCAAATCAATTAAAGAGGTGTTTGTGTCCCCACCCATTTTGAAGCACGCTGATCCCACCAAGCCATATATTGTTGCATGTGATGCCTCATCAATAGCAGTGGGAGCGGTGTTGCTCCAGGAGCATGATGGTTTGGAACATCCAGTCACCTATTTTTCCCAGAAGTTCACCTCTATGGAGCAGTCTTGGGCCATCTATGACAAGAAATTGGCAGCCGTTGCATGGGCATTAACTCATTGGCGGTACATTTTATAGGGTGCTCACCATGAATTAATGGTCTGCATGGATCACCAGGCCCTTTTGTACCTTTGTAAGCCCCAAAAATTGGTGCATCAGCAAGACTGAACCTATCAGGACCTGTGCAGCTTTAACTTAAAATACAAATTTATAAAAAGTGCGCTCATTGTACTTCCCAACTTTCTAAGTTGCAGCCCCACCCACTGTTCCTTAGACCCAGAGGAAGTGGATCTCGTTACCATGATTCCTGCCACCCAAATCCTGTCAATTGTCCCCCCATCATTTCATCCATTGATTTGGCTCCTGACGCCCCACTAGTGGCTCAGGTCTTAGCCAGTCAAATGGCCTGCCCTGAGGGCGTGGAGTTGGTCAAGCAGTTGGCCCACCCAAGTCATAAACACTCCCTATACTCCTTAAAGGAGGGATTCATTTATTTCTGGTCTTGCATCTGGGTCCCCCCTCCTTACAAATGGAGGTATTCTGCACACATCACGATCCCCCCACAGTCAGTCATCCCAGCAACAAAAAATGCATTGACTTGATCAAGAGAACCTACAATTTGGTGGGTTTGACAAAGGAAGTCCCAGTCTGGATCGCTGATTGTGTTACTTGCACCAGGGCTAAGTCAGACTACTCTGGTAAAAACGGCCTTTTGCACCCCTTACAGCAGGTGGAGGGCCTATAGGCATCGGTGTCTGTGGACTTCATTCTTAAACTCCCCAGCTCTAATGGGTTCTCAGCGGTGATGGTGGTGGTGGATCACTTCACGAAATTTTCCCTCTTTATACCTTGCACTTCCACAGTTATGTCAGAAGAAACTGCCAACCTTTTTGTACACCATGTGTTCTCAATGTTTAGTATCCCCCAGGAGATCATCAGTGACCGTGGCTTCCAGTTCACTGCGCGGTTTTGAAGTAAACTCTTATCAACCCTAAAAATATCCCCCTGTCACTCCACTGTGTATCATTGTCAGACATCCACTTTATCGACCCAGGAGGAAGAATGTTATAGGTATGAGTGCTTCTGAATCTGCTACCATGATTGGCCCATCACCAGCCCAAACTTTGAATAATATTATAGTTATTAATGATATGATTACAAAAGGCGAAAAAACCCTAGTGGATTTTCAGTGGAATCCCAACTATCAGAGAAATAAGGATTATAATCCAAATTGGCTGAAAAAGGTAAAAACTAATAATAGAATTACTCTGACTTCTCAGCCAAATCTAAAGTGTTCAGCATCGCATGGATCTGAACCTCCACGAGGTGAAAAGATTTTACCCATCAATGATTGGGTGCAAATGAACAAATCATCAACCCCATGGATCTGAACCCTCCCAAGGTGTGACAAATATACTCGATGATGATAGGGTAATGATTAACCTATCATTACCACATAAGTCAGCCCACCGCCGAGGTGAAAAGATTTTACTCACAGGTGATTGGATACAATACATCAAATTGTTACCGCATGGGTCAGTTTTGCCTTCAAAAAAATTTTATCCTCATTATGATAGGCTGAAAACCTATATTCCCTAATTTAGAAAGACTGAGCTTTGTATTCTTTTGCCTCAAATATTGATGGTCTTGAAATTTGAACTAGTTTAAATATAAAAAACTAGTATCATGAAAAGGACCTTTTCTGGTTTTGCCCTGCCTGTTTAATAAAAACCATATAAAACCATAATAACTATTATTTTATACCATTAATAAAAAGTAAAATATCTCGTTCTAAAAATATTATTTTTGGCATCCATTGGTGGATCCCACAATCATCCTCAGACTGATGGGCAGACTGAGCATGTTAAACAAGTCCTCGAACAGTACCTGCGTTGATATGATGCAGCCATGCAAGACACCTGGGCTGATGATCTTCCTCCACTCAATTCGCCTATAATAATGGTACTCACGCGTCCACGGGGTTTTCTATCTACAAAGCAATGTTGGGTTATAATCCTTTGTTATCAGTTGGACCCTGCTTGTGGCCCAAGGTCCAAGCTGCCGCAGATCATGCTGAACATATTAGTTCTACTCAATCCTTAGTGCAGGAACACCTCACCTAATCCACTGAAGACTACAAGCGGTTCTCAGATTGAAAATGACTCCCAGGTCACAAGTTTATGAAGGGCTCTTATGTTATGCTTGACACCCATCACTTAAAAATCCAGGCCCCTTCCCGCAAATTAACTAGTAAACTCTTGGGCCCCCATTTGGTGGAGGAGGTATTGGGTAACGGAGCGTTCTGGTTGAAGCTTCCTGCTCATTGGAAATAGCATCCCGTCTTCCATGTTTCCCAGTTGTTGCCCTTCAAGGGTGCAATCCCCATGGAACCCAAACTGATCATCATCAAAAATAGGGAAGAGGCCGAGGTTGAGAATATCCTGGCATCCCAAAAGTCCTGACGTTCCATACAATACCTCATGGCTTAAAAAAGTATCCAGCATATGAAAACAGTTGGGTTAAGGCGCACGATTGTGCAAACTGTATGGAACTGGTTGAAGCGTTCCACATATCCCACCCTGAAGCTCCTCGCCCCCCAAAAAGTCATGACAATTATGGCAATCAAGTTACCCAAGGCGCACAAGAATGTGGCTCTCATGCAGTTTCCCAGTGGTGGGGCCCTCCCCTTGGAAAAAGGAAAGTGTAATGTAAGTCCTGAGGAACATCCTCTAGGCGTTGATTGGGCCATTTTTCCATTCCTGAGCAAGAAGGCACCAAAGAGGATGACTATACCCCTCGTTACTCAGGGCGATCTTGCTCATGTGGTAGACAAGTGCTGGGTAACAGCTCTTCCACTTTGGATTCTGCCTCCAGTACCCACACTCACCTCAGTGGAACTGTTATGGGGAATCAGCAAAACATGTGCCAATATCATCAAAATGAAATCAAATAGGAACTAATTTGAGTGGCAATCAGCCCAGTGTTTGAATTTCAAATGGTTGAAAAGGCATGAAGACTGATCTATTAGCCAGAATGCCCGATGGTTTTTGATTCAGTAACCATGACAGTTGGGTGAAAATCACCCCCCTCCCAAAATTATCAGGGATCATTCTTGACAGGCAGGCAACAGCATCGGACATCATTGATGATGGTTTGAAGCCCCCTGTTGGCAATTTGGGCAGTGCGCCTGATGTAACGCCATTGACCAAATGAATGGCCCAGCAACTGAGCACAGGCAGGTTGGGCATCCCAAACCCGTTCCCAACCAAATGGGCCCGCCCCTACATGGGGTGGCCTTGGGGGATTCCTGCTGCTCGTTGGGCTAAATGTCATTGTGCCAACCATCAGAAATGTAGCCAAGCCTCAGTTCAGACATTCAAGGTTGAACTGACAGCAACTAAGCCCGCCGCCAAATCTTTTGATGTCAGTTCCCAGTGAACTAATCCACCCATTTTTAGAATAATTTGCCAGTTAGGTTGAAATTGAGGTTCCCAATCTTGGCTTGTTACGGCCCAATTGACCATTATTTAATTGGTTGCATTGCACTGAGAAAATTGTTGGTCGGTTTTCTTCCTTTTCCTTTGCAATAAATTTTGCCAATAAAACTGATCAATTTTTAATTGTGTTGATTTTATCCTGGCTGCATCCCTGATGGCTTTCCCTGGTGGCCCATCAGTTTGTATACCATATGGGCTCTACCAGTACTCATGGTCACTATGGCCCCTCCATCGTTGATTGGATTCAGCGAGTCAGATACTTCTGGAACTTTGACCCTGCTATCATGAACTTCTGACAACAGTATACAGGGATCTTGTGGCCTTACATCCACCAACTACAAGCGAGAATCTGTCTCCTTGTCTTCTCAGTCAAAACAACCCTGTATGCCAATGAATTCATTGAAAATATTTCTGTGATTCCTCCCCCTGCAGCAAGACCCCCAGAGTCTGTGGTGGGATTGATTTGGTTCATCATTGGGATCATACTCACTGTTGTTCTGCACCAACAATTTGTCATTTCACAATGCCAGCTCCACACAACGTCATTTGGTCAGCAATGCCTCTGGCATTCTGCTTGCTTTTTGGGTGCTCACACATCCTGACTGGCAGGCTGGTCTAAACTTCTTCTGCCATTTCCATGACAGTGACTAAAAATGGTAGTGGGTGGCGCACCACTACCCCACACTGGAGCAGCAGGCATCAAATGCATCAACATTGGTAAGTTTGGCTCAATCAAGCAACTGTTTTTTTTTATATCCAAATTTGACTTTGATTTCAGCTATCAAAGCAAAAGAGAGTTTTTGCTATAGTTTGGATTGTCTATATAGTAAGTCCAATAAGGTAAATTGAACCAACTGTAAAATGTGCACATATTGCATGAGAAGACTTTGCACTACACAAGTGGTTCTCACTACATGAGGATGTAATAGTAGAAAAAGAAGTGATTATGAGCCTTAAAATGTACCCAACACAGGAATGTAGAGATGGAAAGAACAGTTGATCAGTAATCTTCCATGCTAACCACCTGCACCTAATACAATGGTGCTAGAAGGAATTGAATTCAAATATTTTTTTGAAAGCTTTGAGACATACATTCATCATGAAACAGCTAAGACAGGATAGACAGATGTTACTTTGGGGATTTTCATTTCTTCAGTCATAAAAACTAATCCATTATCCACTTTATTTTATCATCAGCAGAACTAGGGCCAGCTCATCAAGCAATATGAGAAAATTTAACCTCATAGCCATTAACAAATACTAAAACATTTAGTAATCTAGCTCTGATGAGGCAAATTATACCCAGTATCTACAACTCACTGTAAAAGAATTCCAAATTGCCTTTTTTTCGCCATCATGACCTAACTATGGAAGGGTTCACCAAAAGTCAAAAATTTTGGAAGAACTATGGATTATATTGTCAACTAAAAACTAGTTCACAGGGTGTATGGTAGAAAATCAATGATAATTATAACCTTAGCGTGCAGATTTTGCAATGACTGTAAGTTCAGGGAACATCCCTGTGTGTCAATCGGGCCCTCTTCCTGTTTCCAAGAAAAAAGGCTCTGAAGAGGGTGGCTGTACCCCTCATCACCCAGGTGATCTCGCCCATGTGGTAGACAAGCGCTGGGCAACAGTTCTACCTCTTCAGATCCCTCCCCTGGTGCCACATTAACCTCTCATACACTTAGTACGCCTGATCCAAGAAATGTATGCCAAAATTGCCAAAATGAAGTTGATCAGCCCAAAAACGAGTGGAAATGAGCCCAATGATTGGGATCCACATAGTCAAAAAGGGAATGAAGATTGACTCATTGGCCAGAATTTCTAAAAGTTTTGATTCAGTCAACACCTTGATCATTAGAAATAATCCCCCCAAAATTATTGGGGATGGTCCACAACGTGCAGGTAGCAGCATTGGACACCATTGGTAATAGTTTGAAGCTCCCTTCCAGACAATTGGGTGTTGCAGCTGATGCAATGCTTTTAACTGAACAAAAGGGCTCAGCGACTGGGCATGGGTGGGTTGGGCATATCAAACCCATTCCCAACCAATTGGGACCGCCCTACATGGGGTGGCCTTAGGGGTTCCCATTGCTTGTCGGGCTAGACGCCATCATGCCATCTTCTGGAAATGCAGTCAAGTCTTGGTTTGGGCATTTGAGGTTGAACCAACAGTGACTTGGCCTGCCGCCAACTCCTTCTATGTTGGTTCCCAGTGAACTTATCTGTCCCCATTTCTGAATAATTCAACAGTTAGTTCAAACTTGAGGGACCTGATCCCAGCTTGTTTCCTCTCAATCAACCACTATTTAATCAGTTGCATTGCACTGAGAAAATTGTTGGTCAATTTTTTCTTCCTTAAATTTCCATTAAAAACCTTCCCCAGAATTTAGTTTTTTATGTTGAAAACTAAACTGCCTTTTCCAATGACACTCACACATCCCTCAGGGTTAATGGCTATATTCATCTGGTATTCTATTATGTGCCTGTATGAGATTCTGGCTCACCAGCAGTTATTAGAGAAACTCCTTTCCAGTTTCATATCCTTCATACCAGAAGCAGTGCCTTTGGCATTCTGGTTTGCCGCTTGGGTGCTCTGGCACCTAGGCTGGCAGGCCAGTCTATTCTTACTTGCTATTTGCCTGACAACAATTAGATGAACTTAATAATAAAAAAGAACTGGAACGTTTTGGTTATAGGATATTAATTTATGGATAACTTAGGAGTCACTAATGAACGGATAAAATGTATGACTCAGTTAAGAGAAAAAGTTGGGAATAAGCTGATTAATCTGGAAGATGTTACACAACAGGTTGATGCTGTTGATGAAGTTAACTAACACATCTAATAGGAATTGGAGGTAACTGCATTACATCTAGTGAGCAGCAAACAGACCACCAACCGCTTCCTTTCTGAACTACAACAATAAGAACCCAACAATGAGCAGTGGAGTGGGATCTTGAAAAATTGTGAGGGTTTTTTTTACTCCAACAGGATAACAGACATATCCTATATTCATATACTTGTTTGTATTGTCAAGTTCACAACTTTTGTGGCATGGTCATGGCTCACAAGGTTGAATTGAATAATTTGTTAGCCATGATACACAACATACAGAGAGAGCTCACGGAAACACAGAAATTTAGGCAACATTACCATCAGGAACAAGAATATTGAAACAACTGGTAATGATGTGTTGAAAATTATCTACATGAAGTATATATCAATGCCCTCATTAAACTATGCAATCTTGTAAAATCTTTTTAAGATTACTTTTTGAAAGAGGATGCTATCCAAGAGACATTTCATCACCTACCCATTCAGTGTTAATTTTGTTGTTTTCTTTGACCCTTCTGTAGAGATACCTACCCAAAACAGCATCTACTCCATGCAAGTATTACAGGGCCCCATACTATTACTGTACCAGTGATGTCCATACCAGGAGGTTTTTTACACAAGAAAATATCAATATGATCCAGTTAATCTTCCTAAATCTGACAAGCATGAGAATTGCACTCATTCTTGAGAAATGTTCAAAATGTCCATGCATGGAGCTGACAACCTTTTTTAAGCCACTATAATTATTCATTCTTTAGGTGACCAGAGTCAAGATCTGATCATGCCCTACTTACCTGAGAAACATTGGACCTTTGGTAAAATAGGAAATATGAACCTAGAAGTGTTTGGAAGTCCCAAACGTATAGTCACTTAAAAACTAAATTACTCCCATTAAATTTAAGAATGAGACAATTACTGAGTTTGCCTACATAATTTTACCTCAAGGCTCATGTACTTCTGGCTGCTAAAGCCAAAATGGACTTTGATGTCAAAATCATGCTCTAGAATGATACAAAGTAGAAGTTTAAGATACACCACTCCTTGCTGCTAGAGCTTATATAGAATCTAATTACAACATCCATGATAGAATACCTGAAGAGGTGTATAGTCACTTTTGGGCTTCCTAATGTGGAAGTTTAAAGCAGTTGACCCAGATGTTTAGTGAAGGTAACAAAGGTACTGCAGAGAGCTTCCTTCAACATTTTTTGAAATTGCTGCAACCTAGACAAGATAATCTGTTATATATGTAAAACCAAGGGTTATCACGCGGAATATTGTCCATAATGACGCCCAAATAAATCTTATGCTTTTTCAATAAAAAACTATAATAAAAGAACCTCAGAAATAGAAGGAAATGCTATATTGCTGATCAACATCTAGCCTTGTCTCATAATCACAGAAAAGATATGAACTACCCTCATTTAGAGACCAGAAAAGAAACTTCTGCATTGTTAACCATAAATAGAGGTCAGAGAGAGGCTATAAAGTAAGAAGAATAAGAAGTTGTTCATAAACCTTAAGCCACACAAATTGCTAAGCACAATCAATCTGGAATTACTGAGGAATCCCAAGCCTTACCTCTTCTAAAAGGATTTAAAGTTTCATTAAAGCCTGAGAAGCTGAATACTCACTTCTCTGTTTTAGAAGAACAAATCAAGGTTATTACTATTCATGTTGACATTCCATCCATTTTTGAAATAAATGGGGATTTTCATTTTTTTTCTGATTGTACTTATGTCAGATTTCAATTAAACAAAGTTTGGGTCTGAGCTATTGTTGACAGTGCTGCCCCATAAATGTAGGATTTAGTCAATTTGAAAAACAATTGGGGATAGCTCATGATGTGACCCACCAACAACAATATATAATGGCTGGTTCTATGAGAACCACAAGTGAGGGGGGCGTATAGCGCATTATCAAAGAGGTTTGGCTCTTTCCAGGTTAGTGCCTCTGTTATAGTTCTTCCCAATGATAACTACCAATTTCTTGTTGGTACTTGCTTTCTTAAATTTATATGCTGTTTTATACCATGAGGAGAACACTTTTACTATTCTAGGTCAAACATTACCCCTACATTACTTGAGGGATAATAAGACTTCTCTAACTTTTAGAAAGAACTTTATTAATGTGGTTTGAGATAATGGTGTAGTACCTATCCAATATTAAAAAAATGGGCCACAAAAGACTCCCTATACCTGCTACCTTTTTGAGAGCAACAACATTCCTTTTAAGAACTTTAATTAATTGCATTAATATACCTGGAGAACAGTGTGTAGTGAGAACTATATTGAGTTAGAGCTACCTAAAGGGCTGTTGGGATAAATATACTCCCCTTGGCAACAGTCAAGGGCTAACCTTGCTCTATTTCTGGGACAATTTCATCCAGGAGCTGTCAAAGCTATTGACATAAATCCTGAAATTAACCGCCCTTCTAAAGCCAAGTCCAACAAGCCCTCGGGGCAGAGACCAGAACGCCTAAGGGTCACCAATGCCCCATCTAAGGTCATTGACAAAAAAAATAAGTTTTGACTTTGCCAGCCAGGGCTGAGGAGAACGGTTTAAATGAGGCAAAAGCCCAGGTGGAAATAGAATCTAACACCCAGAAAATTATAAGATATGAGGTTACAAAATCTGGCTAAATTTGAAAATTTTTGATTTTGTTGAAAAACAACAAGTTTGTAGCTCATATCAGATTCCAATAAACACTGGAATCTTCATGAGGCAACCCCCTATAAATTAAGTATCAAGATGAGAAAGGCTTTGCTTTTTACCAGATATTCTGATCAACTCAATTAAGTCTAGAAATTTTTGGGCCAGTTTCCTGTTTAATTTTTGTTTCCTTTAACCAAAAATATATCTCTCCGAAGATTTGTGATGGCTAGAGTTCATTTTTCACTCTGGTTTGCACCCCCTGCTGTATGTGAGCCCTCCACCTACTCCACCACCTATTCCACCAAATACTCCTCCTCATATTTCTCTGGACTTAGCCTTGGATTTTAAGTCACCCTTTCCAGCTCCCAGGGCCTCTTGTCCCTGATGGTTGTGGCCAGTTTGGTGTGCGTTTTACTCCAAAAACTTTTATGGAAACACAATACTAACCGTTTAGGACGTTTCTTCGTTTTGTTGGGTCACTTGGCCTTTTTGTATCACCTTTGGCCTGTGTCTTTCCTCCAGCGACCTCCTGCGCTCCAGTTTCCCTGACAAAAGCAAGGAGTTCTGTGTATTACTTGCCAACCTAACTGCCTCCAAGTTCTTGTCAAGTGAAAGCAGAAGATTGCGTTCATATGTCTTACTCCACTGTAATAAATTTTGGGAAGTACATGAGTTTAGATATTTGACAGAGTTTGGCTTGCTAGAACCACCTTTGCCTAATTGTGAAGTTGTTTCTCAGAAACTCAGGGGTTAACTGAGAGTCAGAAGGATCAAGCACTGGACCTCATACAATAATACGTTTAAGTATTTGTGACCAATGATTATGACCTTGTATTCACTGTTAAGATCCAGCATCATGTTGATACAGGGAATGCTAGACATAATCAAATTGCAGCTGGTAAAGAGAAGCAAGAACAGTGATAAGGAGTTGCAAAAGGAATTTGTGAAGCTCATACATCAAGGGATGGTTGTCCATTTGCATAATGCATGAGCCAATCCAGTGATCATAGTTAAGAGAAAAGATGGCTTTAATAGAGTAATTGTCAACTACCAAAGTTTGGATCATATAACAGAAGGATTTCTATCCTTTACCTCAACTAGATGACGCAAAGGACTAACTAAGAGGAGCAAATACTTTACTGCCCTAGACCTTATTAGTGGAAATTGGCAGACACCCGCCCCTTGAAGACCAAGAAAAAAGTGCGAGCATTACCTCCAAAGGGTTGAATCAACCAAAAATTGAACGCCTCAAGTACTGTGCAACCCACCAGCCATCTTCCAACGAGAAAGTAGACACTATTATGGGAGATTTAGAAATTTATAGCTTTTTGGTCTCCCACAATAATATAATATTTTTTTCAAATATTTACCCAGCATCTAGTGCACCTGAAAGAAGTCTTTTATAGATTGGCCTGAGCTCAGCTAATAATGAAGCTAAGTAAGTGCCAGTTTTAAAAATTCCTGATGGATATCTTGAGCAAATTGTCAGCACTAAAGAAACTTAGCCACAGACTTAGAAACTTGAGGCCATCAATCACATTCAAAAACATAAAGTAAACAAGATGTCCAAGTGTTCTTTGGAATGTTTGGTATCACAGTTCTGATATGACTGAATGATAAGCCCTATGATGATATGGCGGAATAGATGGAATCCGCTGAGTTTAATATGATTTATGATTATTTGACGCCTCAAACTGAGGCGGTATTGGGCTGTTGGGAAAGCGCCTCAAATTAGGCAATCGTAAAATTAACAAATAAAGAATTGACTGAACCAATGAAATACAGTTAATTGAATTACTAAGCCATGAAAGCATTATCATCTGAAGTCACTACAAGATAAGCAAGATGAGATGATTGAGTAAGGAGGTTGTTTAATAGTTTAAGAGTGAGCGGAACAGCGAGGATCTGCTACAATTATTAAATTAAATAAAAAGAGTATAGTTGGAGCAAGTGCTCCATATTTATTAAATTAGTATATTCTGCTGTTGTACATCGATGAATCCCCCCCTTGGGTTGGGACCATCTAGTACTAAAAAAAGTATATTCTGTTGTTTTAAAGGGCAACAATCGTCATATTGTTCATCCTATTGCTCAGTGTGCCAAACCCTGTGCAAAATCCCTTGTGGCGTATCTCAACAATTCTGCCAAAATTGTAACAGTGATACTCACTACAAGGTGCCCATGGATTAATCACAAAAACTGATAAAAGTTCCTCAGTCGCTGGTAATGTCATATCCAGCTTGCTTTGGAAAGGAATCATCCCAAAACACTGAAAATGTTGGATATGCAGAACTCAAGCTTGCCCTGGACGCTGTGCTTAAATGGAAGAAAATTTTTCTACAAGAGGGTTGTATTGATAAACTGCCTCCATTTGATTGCGATGGAAACATCCATAGATTCTTTAAACAATTTTAATTTGTAGTATAGGGGCTTCAGATCGGCGTAAAGCCAAATTATTAATGTCCTTTCTGGATGTTGGAAGCGCCAAACAAATCACTTTCTATCTTCCCAACAGTTCCATTATCTATCAAAAAGTGAATGATACTGTGCTGTGGCTGTTTGGAGGAACTTCAAAATGGCGCAACGGAAGGCTGAGTTTCTAACCATTGGGTTTTAACATAATGAGACCCTCACTGAATTTGATTATTGATTTTCAGCAGAAGCCCATTTGTTAATTGGGGCAGGGATTTTATCTGAATGTGACATAAGCATAGCATTGACCTCTGCTCTGAATCATACCATATGTTTTTAATACCATGGCTCCATATTTAGAGGTTGACGTACCCTTGATTAAACTTGTTCAATTTCTACGCCGTCAATCTGCTACCTTCCCTCTACCCAATATAGAGCAGAAACCTATTGCCTTTGCTGCTAGACTTTTTATTAAGAGGAATTATCCCTCCTTGTTCAGCGTCCAGTTGTCATCCCATGGCTTTATTATCATTAGAAGCCTCACTTCCAGCCAAGTTGCCAACAACAGTTCACCTACTGGGAGGGGCCTGGTTTCACTGTTGATTACAGACCAAGTTTTGGGGTGGCTCATTCTACAACAATTAAGGACGCAGGTCTTATGGGGTCAATTGCTTTTTGCGTGGTCACTCTGGGCACCTGGCTAGAAGTTGTCGCAATCATTGGGTCCAGTACCTGATGGTTTGCAGTATAATCAGGGAAATTCAGAGCGGAGTAGAGATGTGACTCTCTACCTCCACTATTCTGACTCAAAAAGTCCCACAAGAACCTATTAATTTACATTCAGAGGAAGTTCCTCAATATGATGTCGCCTTTCTATATCAGCAGCCAGTTGGAGGGGTGAATGTGCTGACACGAATGCAATTCATGGACATGGTGGAAGCAGGCTCCCAAGAGCAACCAAAGCCTTAGGCTTGTCAAATGTTTGATCACCTCTCTACAGATGAACCAGGTCCATTAGCTGATGCGCTTCTCTTAAAAGAGGTAAACGCGGCCCTCCCTGTGGATGCTATTGTTAAAGAATACCCTAAAGTGGGGAAGGGTATTATGAGCTTCCTTGGAAAAAAAGATATGTTGAATGCCCATGTCTTAAAAAAATCATATGCAACGTACTATGAGTGTACTTACTGTGACACTGTCATAGCAAAAACCCAAGTTCGTGAAATGATGATTCAGGTGCCCCAATCAACGTAGTGTCCACAAAGTTGGCGTCAAAGTTGGCATTAAAGCCTGACGTGGAGCATCATATGGTGTATGGGACTGCAGGTGCTGTAAGCACAGTCTCTTAAGGAGCATACAGCGCGCTACCCTTGCAGTTTGGGTTGATTGTCATTGTAGCCTCAGCTATAGTGTTACCAAACAATAACTATGACCTGTTAATTGGAACTACTTTCATGCTCCAATTTGGGGCTGTTGTTGATATGACAAAGGAGACATTTAAAATTCTGGTGCAGCGGATCACAATATATTCCACTTCCAGTGGAATGCCAAAGGATCTGGTGCACATGAGTCACATTAAACTTACATATGGTGATGGGGTAATTTTGGTTCACTATCATCGACTAAAGAACAAGACGCAAGCCCTTCTTTAACAAATTTTATGAATACTAAGGGCTATTACTTAGAGCTGCTGGCCCTATATCTATTCCCTCTGGACATCAAGTGATCATAAACACTGCGTTAGAGGTGGAAGTGCCTACTGGGCTATATGGGAGGGTCATTGGGCCCTATCAGCAATCATGGCTCGAGCCCCACATGGCCCCAGGCATTATACTTCTGAGCATGGGGAGATCAAGGTCTTAGTAGAAAATTTTCAGGATAAACCAATGAAAATCTGCTGACTTCAAATAGTTGCATATCTACATTTCATCCCAGTTGAGGAGGTCGTCCAGGTTCATGAGTTTGGTTCATTGAATGAATTTGGTCTGCCCACTGAATCACAGCTTGGGGTAATATCAGTTGTACCACGTAAAAATTTAATAGATTAACGGAAGACCAGAAAGATCAAGTGGAAGCCTTATTTTAAAAATACAAAGAGATCTTTGCTGTCAATGATCATGATTTAGATTGTGCACAAGGAGTGATCCACAAAGTGGACACTGGGGATCATCCCCCATTAGATCTCGGCCAATCCACCAATCTAGAGCAGCAGAAGAAGTTGTCATAGCAGAAATTTGATAAACTGTTGAAGCAAGAAATGCTTGAACCATAAAAGAGCCCATAAGCTTCCCCTGTCCTAATTGTCAAAAAGGAGAATGGTACCAACCAAGTATTAATAAACTACCACAAGCTCAACATCATTATGAAAAAGGACTCATACCCCTTGCCACGAATCAACAATGCATCTGACTAGTTGAGGGAACTCGTTACTTCTTCACAATGGATTTAATTTTTGGGTATTGGCAGATTGATTTACCAAATGGTGGAACAGGAGAAATGCGCCATTATTACATCAAAAAGGCTCTTTCAACAAACGAGTATGCCTCAAGTACTGTGTAATACCCCAGCTACTTCCCAACGGGCAATGGATACTATCCTTGGCAACTTGAAGCTGTCATGCGTTCTTGTATACCTTGATAATATCAACGTTTTCTCCTGCACATTTTCTGAGCACGTTAATCACTTGCAAGAGGTATTCCGCCAGTTAGCTGAGACCAATATCAAGATCAAACCCTAGAAATTCCACTTTTTCAAGGATCAGTTAGAGTACCTTGGGTTTGTGGTTGATGCAACGGGGCTGTGGCCCCAACCAGCTAAGGTGGAGGCCATCCAGAAGATGACTACACCAAACAGTAAGCGAGATATACAAATTTTCGGCTATGTTTGGCTACTATTGCAGCTTTATACCTTAATTTAGTTGTTTTGCGGGTCCGCTGTTTGAGTTTAAAAAAAGGACGCCACGTTTGAATGGACGGACCACTTCCAACACTCCTTTGATACCCTTTAAACAGCATTAATCAATGCGCCAGTGCTACGCTACCCAAATTTTGAAAAAGGAATTTATTGTACAGACGGATGAATCTCTTTCCGCTGTGGGGACAATTCTGTCCCAAATAGATGATGAAGGGGAGGAGCATACAGTGGCGTACTGTAGCTAAAGTCTGAATAGCCATGAACGCAACTATACTGTGATTGAGTGAGAGTGCTTAGTAGTGATCTATGCTTACAGCAATTCAGATTATATTTGCATGGTGTAAAGTTTAAAGTTGTAATGGATCATGCCTCATTATGCTGGTTGCAAAACCTTAAGGAGCCAGAGGGCCATCTAGCCCAATGGGCCATTAAACTACAGGCTTACAACTTCAAGAGATCCTTCATTGACCAGTAGCAAAACACCAGAATGCTGATTGCTTATATAGGCTACCAACTATTGCAGCTACGGTGGATCTGAGCGATATTATGTATGACAAGATGCTCAGTGGAAAGTACAATGATGAGCCACTACAAGTCATCAAGGCGTTGAATAAAATGCAAGCCAATATTTTCCAGCGGAATGGGGAGTTGTACAAGCGGATTGGCAATTCAACAGAAACTTCCTGAGACCCTCAGCGAGGCCTAACATTATCATGAGTGCACATAGGGAAGTTGGGCATGGTGGCATGCGCAAGAAGTTGGAATTATTGCAGCCTTGGTATTACTTGTAAAGCATGAACTTTGATGTGCTTGATACTATCTCCTCCTGTCACCAGTGCCAAGTGGAAAAGCCGTTCTTCCAGAAGACCTCACACCAGTTAGTGAAGCCGAACTTTGCTTGTAATACAGTTTCCCTTGATGTCGTCAGCCCTCTGCCAATGGGAGCTAATCAGTCCAAGTACATTTTGGTGGCAATTGACCACATGACCCGGTGGGTAGAAGCCAGGGCAATACGAGACTTAGGGGCAGTCACAATGGTCAAATTCACAATGGAATACATTTATTAAGCGGCATGGTTGCCCTCAGTTCCTCCTTACTGATAATGGAACTAACTTCACTTCCCAATTACTCCCAAAGATTAATGAGCTAATAGTTATCCAAGGGGTTTTAACAACCCCATACCACCCCAAGTCTAATGGAATGGTTGATCGGGTCAATGTGACCTTAGTGAACATACTTTGTAAATTAGTAGTGAATCAACTTTCAGATTGGAGTTCCATTTTGACCACCGCCATTTTTGCGTATAATATCAGCTATCATTCCACCACAGGAAAGAGTCCCTTCCAATTACTATATGGATGACACCCTGCCCTTCTGGCGCTGCTATATTCCTGTGTATAAGATACTAGTGGAATGGATCCTTAACGTTATCTGACGACTCTATCTGACATTAATCAAATTGCAAACTCAAGCATACTTTTTCAGTTTAGCCAAGAAGATTAAGACTCAAGCTGCCAATCAGGTACGGCATAGCAGGTTAGCCTAGTGCAAAGATGGGGACATGGTTCTATTCCATGATCAACATGGTTTCTGTTGGAAGCACAAGCTGGCCAGTATCTGGATTGGGCCATTTGATGTTATTGAGAAGACTGATATAGATGTATATACTACTAAGGACCCTGTGAGTGGTCAGATCATCAACAGAGTGCGCGCCAAGTTCCTCTGGTCATATAAGAAATATGAGTCTGATCATCCAGTCAAGGGGGGTAATGTGACGATTCTGATATGACTGGATGATAAGCCCTAAGATGATGGCGAAATGGATGGAATCCGCCAAGTTTGATATGAGTTATGATTATTCAAGCGCGTTAAACTGAGGTGATATTAAGTTGTTGGGAAATCACATCAAATTAGGCGATTGTAAAATTAACAAATGAAGAATTGATGGAACCAATGAGATAAGGCGAATTGAATTAATAAGCCATGAAAGTGTATCATCTGAAGTTGCAACAAGATAAGCGAAATGAGATGATTGAGTAAGGAGGTTTTAATAGTTTAAGAGTTAGTGGAACAGTGAGGATCCTCTGTAGTTATTATATTAGATAAAATGAGTGTAGTGGGAGCAAGTGCTCCATATTAGAAAATTAGTATATTCTGATATTAAAGGGCAACAATCGTCATATCATTGGTCCTATTACTCACTGGGCCAAACCCTGTGCAAAATCCCTTGAAGCGTATTTCAATGATTTCGCCAAAATTATAACAGGTGAGTACTACTGCAAATTTTTACTAAAATTAACACAACTTGTTGAGCCTTTATTATATATACTTTAAGGAGGATTCACCTTCCATTTGTCTCAAGAGTGCAAAGAATTCTTTAATGGCTCCTGATGGCTTTGACTGAAGCCCTATGTTCTGATATCCCAACTTTAGCCAGCCTTTTATAGTGAAATATATTGCATCTCTCATGGCTATAAGGCCGTACTTTCTCAGATAGGGATGACAAATAGGAGCATCTGGTAGCCTTCTGGAGTTAAGTCTTGTACAAGCATAAAATTTATACATAGTAACTAAGTGAGAATGCCTAGATGTCATATATTCTTGTAAGCAATCTTGAGTTTACATAAATGGAACTACTTCCAAAATGTCAACAACCATTCTTCATTGTAATGGTAATATAATATTAAGGAACCCAAAAGATAAGTTAGCATGATGGGCCCTGAAGTTACATGCCTATGTCTATGATATAGTACAATGCTCATGGCAGATCCATCAAAGCGCTGATGAACTTTTGCAGCTGCAGCTTTTAATAGAACTTTCTCTCTTTTTGCACAACTATAAGAAAAGATGAAAGCAAAGAATACGCCAACAGAAAGCACGCTAAATGATGCATCTTAAAATCCAAGATTGAAAGACAATGAAATATGGGATGGGAAATGTAAAAAATTATGGAGGACAAGCAAAGATTATACCCCCACCTTTTGCTCTCCTGGTGATATCATACAAGATCATTGCACTAATGGATATGGGGATTACTGAAGACTTTATAATTAAACATGAGTACTATTATAAATCTTAAGATTCATTATCCAAGATGTAATAAAATGTCATGAGTGTTAAGATCACCAACTTTACAACTTACAACTTTTTACAAGTTGGTTGAGCCCAATTGTCCTAAAACACAGTGTCTATAAGTATTATAGGACCCTTCAGTGCCAGCGTTCTCAACTCCAAATAAATTATGGTAGCAATTGATTATATTACTAGTGGTCAAAGCACAAGCCATAAGGGATCTTGGAACCATATAAACTACAAAAATTATAATGGAACAGGTAATGTATTGGCTTGGTTGTCCATAAGTTATCCTCACAGAAAACGCCACCAATTTTGCCTTTTAAAATTGTTCCCAAGCTGAGTGAACTAACAGAATTTGAGAATTTTTCACTGTCCTTTATCATCCTGAGACCAATGGGATGGTGGAGCATGCCAATTGTACCTTAGTATAGCTCTTAAAAAGTTTACCAGCAAATTTACATATCAGTAGACCATATATGTGAACTCCATTGTCTTTAATTACAATATCAGATACCATAGCAGAACGGGATATTAGTCTTTTCAGCCCTTTTATGGCTGACAACCTGCACAACACCTTTATTACATCCCTTCATTACTGAAGAAGACAAGATCTGACCATCCAAGTACCTTGACTGACTGATGAAATCCTAATCAAGATTCATATTGAAGCCTTTGGGACCGCTCTGAGTAGATGAATTAATCTGAAAACAAGAGATGACTTGCATTAATTAAAAATGGCAAACTTTTCTGCTGGCATTTTTTTCACTTACTTCAATACTTATAGATTTGGTAGGATGCATAAATTGGCTACATTATAAAAAGGACTTTATGTTGTTTTTGATCAATTCTTCTCTGAAGACAACACTAACTGAAGCTTGGTTGATGGAGAAATAATTAATAAAAAAAGACAATTTCTATGACCATACTATGGACTTAGTGACTGCTTTATCACATATTGATCAATAAATCAAGTCAAGGGAAAGTGCTGGATAATTATTGACTTGATTTAATTACAAATTAAAGGCATAGTAAAATTTCTAACCTCAAAATTGGAACTAAAAAAATGGGTTGCCTCATAGTAGACCCCATAACTTCCCATTCAACCCTTTTTTCTGGCAAGTAAATTCCTTTTACAATTATGTTATATAAAAGTCAGTGATCCTCATCACAAGAGCACCACTTCATTTTGAATTAAATGACCTGGCTATAGATATTATTTGCTCATTCTAATAAAGGATAGCTCTATTACTGACATGATCAGTTGTTTTTGAAAAGTTTAAAAATTAAAGTTGAATTGACCCACTATAACCTGTGCATATAGCATGAAAAAGGTACTCGTGCTAGAGTACTGTTTACTCTTTCCTTATTAAAATTGGTCTTTAAGTATATATGGTGTCAATAACAAACTCAAATATATATCATAGTGTTCAGCCCAGGGATTATATAAGACGTGAAATTAGTCCTATTATCCGTTAAAGTGAATTATGGCGACCATGCCACTATACTTTATTTTATTACAATCTTAGTAGTTAGAATTGTGCTTAAGTCATTAACTGCTTTAGTTTCTAGCCACTTAATGAGGTGACTGATGGCCAAATTAATGTACTTGAACTGCCCACAATTGATGGGCAAAAGGCCTACTACGTTAATATACATGGTGTACAAGATTATTTCTTAACTAATTGGTAATTTTAGCCTTCTGGTAAGAGACTTCAGCTTGACATTCCTGTCAACAATTAAATTTCTAATAGATATTGGTTAGCATTGATTTTGATAGTAGAGTAGTTTTAATTGCTTAATATTCTACTTATGACGCCCACGCCACATCACCTTATGAGACGTAATAATTAAATCAGTCTACCAAGTTGACTTAGATAATAAAAATTGTTAGTTTTTTAGAATCTTATATATAATTGTGTTTTTAACAGGAATGTATTTTCTTAAGTTCTCTAGTGTGCATTGAACCTCCTTGGGCTCATTGTAATAATTGCATTACTATTTTGTCAAATACTCAATTAACTAGACTGGCCACTAAACTGCAGTGGGAAAATGAGATATTATTGGAATTTTTGTGTTTCACGCCAGGGTGATTTTAAACCTTATGATAATAGCTCCATATTCTTAAGCCCATCTGGCCAGCCGCCCTTCCAGATCATTAAGAACCTGTAACCAACAAAGTAAAGCATGGTCAGTTACTACTGTAAAGTGCACACAATGAGCATATCACAGAACTGCTTACAAGCATATGTAATGATCAGAACTCTTTCTTTGTGTTGGGATTTTTGCCCACATTTCCATATTTTCTAGGTTATATTATAGTTAGCTTATGATAAGCGCAGCTAGCAAATGAGTTGGATATTGGTTAATTTTTTTTGGCTTAATAATGCCTGTGGATTTTTTGGCAATTCACCGGGTCCAGATACATCAGGGTTTGATCCATGAAAATGCTTAAGATCATGTCATGCAGATTTTCTGACAAAATTTAGGCATCTGATAGTTTACTGTTGATCATCCATTAGGTGCACCAATTGGGATCAGTCAGGTTTCATCACTAACTGATTGGAAATTTAATAAGCAGTTATGAGGTGAGTGATACTGCCTGCAACTAGCAAATCAATCAGTTAGTTTGAGACCTTCTATATAGGTAAAGAGGCCCATTACCTAAGAAGATCGCTAGCTAAATGTGGTTGGTTTGTTGTGATTAAGTGGGAAAGTTAGGAACACGCTGTCTCTCTTCCGTTAACAGATCTCTAGGATGTCTGACAGAGGATTTCCTAACCTGAAGAAGATCATCACTAGTAGTGATGTAATAAAGAAATTCAACAGCAATGGCTGCTGTTTGATAGCAGAGGCACCAACTGAGGTGTTGGGCGCCGATTTTCCCTTCAAATTTTATAGTCTTATTATTAATAAAGCAGATCTTAACCTAATTATAATTAAATATCAAGTATATTCAGCTATTCATAAACAAGTATAAATTTGGTTGAAAAACTAAATAAATACTAAGATACACAAATTCTAACTAGAATCGGCACCCAGGATGATCCTTATCAAGTTCTATTCATCTTAAGTTAATTATTATTGTAGTACAATAATGTGGACTCTTTTGTGTGATAAAGAGTATGGATTAGATATCCTTAGAAGAAAAGCAGACTTTTTACGTAGATCTCCGCCAACTCAACAAGATGAGAACTAAGGCTGGGAACCTCTGAATGTGAGATTAAATAAAAATCAGCCAGGATAGGAAAGAGGTTCCTAATAATCAACATGCTCTGTATTTTGTGGATCACTACAAGTTTAGCGTTAGACCGCCAATCAAATGGGTTTAGTTATTCAACTACATATAATAGTCTTCATACTATTATTACCCATTTATCTGATACTATTTAAGCAACGTGAATTTTGCACAAAACCAGATGTGTGCAGTTGATTTCAGGAAATAATTGTTAATAAACCAGATTTTGACAGTTGGTGCTCACTTCTGGGGATAGTTGAGCAAGATAAGCCAATCCACAATGTCATATATAAAGATGAATTAAGAAATCTATGTACTGAATTGGCAACTTTCAATAAGGATGCCTTGAATTCAGACAACCATAGAGAATTTGCTGCCCTAGAGGAGAGAGTCACTAAGATCAAGGAAAAATATAAGAAGTTTTCAATTTCAACAATTAGCTACTTGGAAAAGCAAAGTCGCTGAAAAAGGAAGAAAGAGATTTGATTAGAGAAAATTTTTTCCTGAAAACGGAATGTGAAGTGGTTGTGTTTGAATATGCTCATTCAGTTTAGACATGGAACAACTAGTGAAACAGAATGACATTTTGAAGGATTAGAAATTTGAATGAAAGCCCTATGTGGCGACCAAAGCCAAAGAAAAGATTACATAAACTTCATTAGGGAGTTGGAAACTCCTAGAAATATGTAAAGGCATTCAATACCATTTTAGAGATAACCCCCAAGGTTGCTCCTCTAGTCAGTTAGATATCCAAGATGTAAATAGCAACTAGAGTAAATTTGGGGGAATTCAATGGCACTCCAAAATTACACATTTTCATCAGAATAACGCTCCTGAATTCTTCCGCCTGTTTGACATGACTATGTTTGGGTGTGGTGATAGACAAAAATCTTTGACAGTCATAAGCTGCTTGGATACTGAATTCCAAAACATGGTGTTAAATTTAAGGATCGCCACTTGATAAATTAAATTATAACATATATTTGGGAAGAAGTTTGGCCAAAAAATTCTTAATTTTAACCAGTGTCTTGCAGTTTACAACCATTAGGAAGCTCAATAGACTTTATTAAATTGATACGAATCTTCTGGTCAATTTTGGGTGAAATTTTCCCTTTTAAAATTGGGAAATTCTACTGAGGCAGGCAACAATACAAGCTGGAGTTTTCTGCCCTAACAGCTTGCTGACACTCTTCAAGCTAAGTCTCTGAAAGAATAAACCAGATAAAGAGGATTAATTTATAAATCTTTAAAAGAAAATATTCTTGGATGATTTCTCATTAGGTCAGGCGCCAGTATTTATACCTCTAGGGCATCTCCTGGCCACATATCAAGCACACAATTTCTGCATATAAGTATTTTCTACCTCATTTGAGCCCTTGAACTGATACAATTATGGCCTATTTCTGGGACTATTGGTGGAAAAATACTCTCATATTTGGGTAAACTTCAGGGGCAAAAATCATAATATGAACATGCAAAATTGTCCTAAGACCACCCAATTTTAGTTTCGTCATACAGCTGACAAAATATTTTTTTAGGGTTATTTGGCATCAATTTCAATAGTATGATATACCCCTAATCAGGATGTCAATATGACTCTCTTGATAGCACTAGTTGATCCCATTCAGGTGGTCCATACGCAAGTGCTATCATTCCTATTACATGGATCTACATTCAAAATTCACCATAGGGCGATAATTGATTATGACATTATGATGCCAATCTATTATTCTATTTGTCCATGGGATTTTTAAAAAGTTTATTTTTATTACCAATCTTAGATGATTCCTTAAGGTTAGTAGTCAATATTGCTCCTGATTACTCAGGACCAATTGTCAAGTTTTTTGAATGTATACTCAGCCTATATTATGTGATGATATTTGGCCTGATCTGTCAAGAGGATAAATAAGTTAATTTGACGTTGAGATATTCAGTCCAGTTTTATGACAGTAATTAGCTTTAGCTGAGAATTAGAGTAATTGGCCCAAGTTTTGAGAAGATAATCGGCCTAATTGTTAGTTGGTAAAGGGATTTCTGGGTTAATCACCAAAATCTGACATTTCCCCCCACTTGACTCAAACATAAGACCTAAGATTCCTGATTAGATTTCATTGATCTTTGTCATTCATTAAGTTCAGCCTGAATTGCTGATAGAAGTAGGCCAGTTGCATAGCCTTAACTTTGGCCCTAATTGCTAATGGATTTGGAGTCAGATCCCCTCCACTCCTCAAGTGTGAACTATAGTATTAATAGATTACACTTTTTTCTTTTATCTATTTTAAACTTTTTTATATTAATATTAACTATTTCTTTCTTTATTTTCCCTTTTTTACACTGCTCTTACTATATATTTCTTAATTGGTTAGCTTATTGAACCTTCTTAGAAATTTTTCCTGGAATTGGTCGTATATATGGCCAGTTTTTAATATCCTTGATTGTATATATGAACTGAGATTTCTTCTCAATTATTTCAAATGACTTAACCTAGATGCAATCTAACTTTTGCAATCAGCATGATCCGTGGGTGTTGCATAATAGAACTTTATTGTTAACTTCAAATTTGGCCAATTTGTAGATTTTACATATCCTTTTCATGTCAGGCTTTTTTCAAAGCAAAACTGTTATCAAAGGCTTGAGATTGCAGTTTGATTAAGGGTATCTGCAAGCTTCTTGACGTATTGAGGATAACTGTTCTCACTGGGACCTTCTAGGACTAAATATAGTAGTGATGGTAGGGCAGGATGTCATCCATATAATAACTGAAAAAGGGACGCCTGGGCAGCCAAACGCTAGGAGATATTATAGGGAAATACATCAAAACTCATATATGTACTATATTCAGATGGTTTAGATAAACTTTTTTTAATAATGTTCACTAACATCCTATTTGCACGCTCAATTGTACTATTAGTTCCAAGATTGTAGGGCAGAAAGCGCGCCTCATACTCCCAATAATTGGTCGAGCTTGGCAAGTATATAACAGTAAAATTTGTTCCATTATTGGTAAGAATAATCTGGGGACGTCTATGCTTGTTGAGGATGTTTTCAAGGACGAACTTGGCTGTAGTTGCCGCTCCTGCTTCCTGAATAGCCTTGGCTTCAACCCATTTTGTCAAGTGGTTGATAGCTACAATAAAATACTTATCCTTCAAATTGCTGTTGGAAGAGGACTGCAACGTTGATAGATACGGTGTGTTAGCAAACTTGGGCTGAACTAGCTGATAAGATGTGCTTTTTTGGAAATATTTTTCACCTTGACACTCTGCACAGCATTCTAGCATTTTTTGATATCAAAATGCATCAACTACCAATAGTAGAATTGCTTCAGATGCTCCTTTGTCTTTTTATATCCACCATGCCCTATGGCCTTATGGGAAGCTAAAATAATGACTGTTTGGGATGATGGTCTTAGAAAAATATACTTCTTTCCCTCAATGATCTTGTAAAGTGTCCCGTTTCTGATAGTTGTATCTTGCCATAAAGCTGATAATAGTTTTTGGATGGATTTGGGCTCAACTTGTTACTCTTTGATGATCATATTCTTAAACAACTCATTGGTAGCCAGACTAAGTGTTGCAATAGTGGCAGTCAGGAAGGTAATGGATTTTGATGTTTTACCCTAGCACAATGCTCAATTGTGTAGTTATAAGATTGAAGCTTTAACGCCCAGCGGGGTAATTAGCATTCAAGATCTTTTAAATTGTTCAGCCATCTTAGGGATGCATGATCAGTAAGAACTTTGAAATGAGTGCCATGCAGGTAGACCCAAAATTGCTTGTGTTGGGATTTTAGTCAGAAGAATACTTCTGATAGTATCCAAATTAGGGGTTTCAGTTAGTTGGGTGTAATTGCCAGCTAATCGCCTAGTTTGATACTATTTAATGTTATATGTTTAATCAAGTTTAGGTTCAGCGGAAGCTGAGTTTGCTGCTGAAATGCCATCCAAAGATCGTTGTGGGAGTTTCCAGCGAAAAAGCTGAGAATCCATTATGTATCATCAAAAATGGTTCCACCAACTAATTTGGAGCATGGTGACTCATGCCAAGGATGCTCAAAATCTATTTATTTATGAATTTATATATGCTTTGACCAGCGACTTATGCTAAGGATGGATTGACCTAATCCAAAATTAAGTGATCAGATGAGCGGATCTGGAGGGAATCACTGTGAAGTATGGATGAATGAGTTTATGATCTGATAGAGGTTTAGAATCAAGAGGCCAATGAGTTTTCCAGTATTTGATGGGCAAAGAGTACTTGGGCACAGTAACCTTGAAAGTAGTATAAATAGTCGTTCATTCCAGCCTGATAAACATCTCTCTTGCACCATTCTTACTTTTACTCTGTAGCAGCTAATACCCAGTGAGGTAGAAGTAGAAAGGATAGGGGATCCCTGAGAGGTGTAGGTGATCATTTCTGGAGTGGCTGGCACTACCAGCTCCCATACCTCCTCCTTATCTTACTTTTACTTCGTATCAGCTAATACCCAGTGAGGTAGAAGTAGATAGTATAGGGGTTGGTACGCCAACAAAGGCGAAATAGAAAAGGGCCACAAGTCTTCATACTGGTTTACTGGCACACTAGTGGTTTCCAGGGTCAATTTTACGACAGTGATGCTTACTACAGGGGGTTTCGCTAGTGGGCTGCTTGAGTAGTTAGAGGTTTTGGTTACAGAGTGGCTTTTGCCACTGGTTAAGACCAGCGCTCCTTTAGGAGGGCGCTGGGAGGTCTTGATCCACCATCAGGGTGGGTCGCACTGAAGGATATCATCTGGTTAAGTGAAGGGCAATGTCAGGATTTTAACCAGATGAATCCTTCCAATAGTATCTGAATTGGGGGTTTTGGTTAGTTGGGCGTAATTGTCAGCTAATCACCTAGTTTGATACTATTTATTGTTATATGTTCAATTGAGTTTAGGTTTGGTGGAAGCTGCGTTCACTGCCAATAAGCCATCTGAAGGTTGTTGAGATTTTTCCAGCTGAAAAGCTGAGAATCTGTTATAATAGTCCAAAATGGTTCCACCAACTAATTTGGAGCATGGTGACTCATGCTGAGGATGCTCAAAATCCTATTTATTTACGTCTTTATTTACTCTTTGACCAGCGACTTATGCTGAGGATGGATTGACCTAATTTAATATTTGGTGATCAGATGAGCGGATCTGGAGGGAATCACTGTGAAGTATGGATGAATGAGTTTATGATCTGATAGAGGTTTAGAATTAAGAGGCCAATGGGTTTTTCAGTATTTGATGGGCAAAGAGTACTTGGGCACAGTAGCCCTGAAAGTAGTATAAATAGTCGTTCATTCCAGCCTGATAAACATCTCTCTTGCACCATTCTTACTTTTACTCTGTAGCGGCTAATACCCAGTGAGGTAGAAGTAGAAAGGATAGGGATCCCTGAGAGGTGCGGGTGATCACACCTGGAGTGGCCAGCGCTGCCAGCTCCCATACCTCCTCCTTATCTTACTTTTACTTTATAGCGGCTAATACCCAATGAGGTAGAAGTAGATAGTATAGGGGTTGGCACGCCAATGAAGGAGAAACAGCAAAGGGCCACCAGTATTCATACTGGTTGGCCTGGCATACTAGCAGAGCCCAGGGTCGATTTTGCAACAGCTTGCAAGCATATATGACAGCTAAGCATCCTCATTCCATCACCATGTAATTTCTCTCATGCACTCTAAGGTCTGATTAGAAAAGGCAACTGGATGCTTTCACCGTCTTCCCATATCTTAGATAAGATGGCCCCACTGCCATAAGGGATGCGTCAGTATGGACAAAAAATATACAATTTAAAGTCCAGATATTAAAGAAAGGTGCGACCAATATTGCCAATTAGAGTTAGTAAAATGTATTTTAGTATTCTAGAGTCCAGTAAAATGTGACTTTATCCTTAAGTAGATAGAAAAGCGGCTCTAAGTTGTGCAAAGTCGGCAATAAATTGACAATGGTACCCAATCATGTCTAGGAATACTTTCATATTGCGCTTAGATTTGGGCCATTTCATTTTGGAGATGGCATCCAACTTAGAGGGTTAAACCAAAGACCTAATTTTTCAATTACAAATCCAAGGTATTCCAGTTGGTCTTTGGAAAAACTGACATTTTCTGGGCTTGATTTTTAAGTTTTCAGAAGCTAGCCTTCTGAAAACCTCCTAAGTGTTCTAGGTAGTCATCAAAAGTGTGACTGAAAACGTTGATATTGTCAAGGTATGCTAGTACACATGACAACTTCATATCTCCCATGATTGTGTCCATTGACCATTGGAATGTAGCTAAGGCATTGCAGAGCCCTTGAGGCATTCCTTTCAGCTGGAATAGGCCCTCTTAGGTTATGATTGCAAATTTCTAGCTCACCTCTTCAGGCAGATCTATTTGTCAATACCCACTGATAAGGTCCATTGCCAAACAGAACTTTGCTCCCCCTAGCCTGTCCAAGGCATTGTCAATTCATGGCAGAGGGTATGAGTCCTTCTTGATGTTGTTTAACTTCTGGTAATCAATGACTACTCAGTTGCTTCCTCCTTATTCTTCACTATTAAAATAGGTGCCTCCCAGGGACTTTTTGATGGCACTATTAACACACTCGAAGAAAATCTTAATCTCCTTGGATACAGCTTATTCTGATGATTTCAAGTGCTTAATTGGGTATAATCAAATTGGTTTATGATCTCCAGTATCAATATCATAGACGACACCCTTAGCACATCCCATATTGAAATCATCTTGTGCAAATATTTCCTGATATTTAGAAAATAATTCCTACACTTGGCCTTTCCCAGAGTTAATCAGGTTGCTTAAATCAGCCAAAGGAACAACATTATTAATGCTGATTAAGTCCTTATCAGGAAGCCCTAATTTGACAAAAGTTTTAAACTCATGGAATGAGTTAATTTCAGTGGTAGGAAACATATGCAAAAAGCAATTGTTGGTGTTGCTTTATGGAGATGGGTCAATTTTGCAGGTTTGTACACAAGTGAATTTATCCATGGCCAGGAATGATGACACCAGGGGGTAATGTTTGGCTTAGAATAGAGAAATAGACATGATTGATATACTTTACCATATAGCACTTCCAGAATAATTGTCAGTCTAGTTGGGTCTATTATTTGAACTCCATATGCTGTAGTAATGTGCTGATTTGACCAAAGTGGGATTCCCTTTGACTCATTGATCTGGGTGGGTAGTGTTTTTATATTTGATCACGCTTTGAAATATTCAATGTGACTATTCCATTTTTAATGGATAAATTATGATTAGGATGGGCTTCTACTATCAACTGCCTATCCTTATTATAGTAAAGTGAGATACCCTGCTGAGAATGGTGAGATTATTATTATTTTGAATGGTAACAAATCCATATCTCCTTAGGAAATTATCCCAATTAGGATATCATAGTTTATATTTGCCAACACTATGGCAGGTGTCATTACTACAATAGATCCAAATCTGATTAGTAGGGTACTGTATGCGCCCAGAGATTTAGTTGTATGCGCTCCAGCTGTACCATATTCCTGAAAGCGGGCAACATTGGGCGCAATTTACAACTTTCTAAACAATTTTGTGCTCACTATATTCAGGGGCACCACTATCAATGATGGCTTGAACTTTCACCTTGTTACTGCTAAGTCCACATAATTACATTCAGAGTATTTTTCAGAGGTATTTATTGTGTAAATACTGTGATTGCTGCCCAATTCCAGATGTGTTTTAAGAAATTGAGTAAATATCTGGGAAGTTATCTGTTAAAGCCTTCACGAGAATGGCTACTTATACTCTGTTAAGCAAGGGTAGGTTGATTGAAAATCCATATTAGAGGTCCAAACTCTGATCAATAATCTGTTTTGAATAAGGTTTTGACACCTCTGTTCGGGTTCTTTGGTAATTTTCATGGGTTCAGTTGCTTTTGCTTTGGCCTGAGTAGTAGTAATAAGGACATCATTAGACACAATGTAGTTGAGGTTAGAATTTGCCAACATCTCTGGCCCTAGAAATCTGGCTATGGTCAGGTAAAATGGTTTGAACATCGGTGGAGTTAAAACATTCCGCTTCCACTCCTCCTGCTCTTTTCCCACCTCATTTTCACTTTTTGATTAGAGCAACATTGACCCAGGCTTTTTGTTGGACCGTCTGTAGCATTGGCTAGAAAATGCCTCTTTTGACCACAGTTATGGCATGTAATCGGCATTGGCTGCTGTTTTTGCTCAGATTTGTGGTTCATAGTTTGGAAATTTTTCCCTTGTTCAGGCATAGTGTTGCTTTTTGATCCCCAAACTTGGATTTTTGCTGAAATTTGGGCCAATTAGGAGTATCAAAACTGCGGGCGCAGCTCCTTAAGTAACTGGTAAGCTTTTAAGTTTCCAGTTCTTTTTAGATGCTGTATCATAACACAGTGCAAGTCAAAGTAGGGCATGATTGCGTATTCCATTGCAATCTTGTCGTCAAACTTATCTATTGCATTGCACCCAAGCAAAACTTGTGCCTCATGGAAAAATCTATCTGCAAAATCCTTAATAGTCTCATTCTGCTTGAATTTAATATTAGAAGCTCTCTTTTTCAGGCATCTAATTTTCTATGACCTCCAATTAGTTTTGTCACTGCATTTTTGGCATCCAAATAGGACCAATTGTCACTCAAATAGGGCATAACAAGGTCACAGCTATTGGGAATTGAGTGAGTTCATTTAGTGCTGATCCTTTTGCATGGTCTGATGCTACCCGCATTGGTTTTTCAAATAGCTTGAGAAAAGAGTGAACGTTCTCATCCCTATTGAACTTTCAAAATTTTAATGGTTTAAAGTCATATCGACCTGTTTTGGGCATAGGTTTGCACTTCTTCTAGTACTTATACCACTTGATGTATCATCATTTAGATTTGGCCCTCTTTCCCGTTGGGAGTATTTGAACTAGGATTGATGTTAGAACCTTAGGCATAGAAAAGATGTTCAAAATACCAGTTTCTGAATCAGTGTTGATTTCTGATGTTTCAATTTTAGGATATTGCTCCAAACTGCTGGATTCTAATACTTAATTTTGGCCTAATTGTTTTTGGATAAATGGGCAGTGACTTTTTCAATTTCTCTATTGTTAAGGCTGAGTGAGCACTTGCAGCTTTTTTTAGGGATTTAACTTCTTTTTTAAGGATGTCATGTCCCTTTTTGAATAAAGCTTGATTGGATGTTATGTTTTTAATAACCTCAGCCATACTCTCTACTCAGGAATATGGAGTTGATTATTGCATTCTGAGTTCCCAATTTTCTTGTGTCATTTCAGTATTTCTGGCCTGCAACCTTACCACAACAGTCCAAATTTTTAAAAATTTCTCTTTGATCTGAGCATCCGCCTCATCCCTATTTGGGACTTCTAGTAATGTTGTAAGGTCTTTGATATTTTGTTCACAATACTCAGCTCTGTCTGAACATAACTCTCAAAGATAACGTGCTTTAGATTTAAGTCCAGGTGCTCTCTTCAGCCAAAGTGGCTTGTGTGGTAAGTCATTATGTCTGAGATAATGGGAAATCAGGATGAGTTTCCAGTTTTTGCCAGCAGGTATTCATGTTTTGTACCCATTTGTGTAATAGCTTATGGTGGGCAAGAACTTCTGCAGTTATCTTTGGGACTCTTTCTTTTAGTAGCTCCTTGAGGGTGTTTAATCTCTGATGAGCTTCATTGGCAAGTCCTGTATTATTCATAATTGCTTTTTAGAATTCAGTAAAACTGAAATGTAATTTGTCCAGTATTTAAGCCTTGAAGACCAGCCCCTGCAACTGGATAGAGAGCAACATCCCTTCTGGATAAAAAGAGGGCCAAAGGCCCAAGTGGGCCCCCCATCACAGTTGTGCGACTTGGAACATGTGGTAGATGTGTGCTGGGTAACCGCTCTTCCCCCAAAGGATAACCAGTTCCCACCCCTTCCCCCTCCAAAACCCTAATAAGTTTAACAGAGGGGGTCTGCAGAGATATTGCGCATGCCAGGGGCCATGGACAGGCCCTTGGGACCCCCACTCCACAGGAAAACTATGTCAAAACTTTGAGGAAATAGTCTTCACCAACATTGGAGCCCAGTCTGCAAAATCCCAGTCTGAGGGAGCTGGTACAGACTTACCAGAGCTGGAAATCAGGTCAGGGCATGTTTTGCTCTCGAACCAGGCACCAAATGTGCCAGATCAGTTGTCCCAACTCTCCAGGATGGATCCAGGAAGTTTGGATCACACAAATAGCCCAATTGAGAGTTCAAACCAGGCCTTGAACAACTCAGCTAAGCAGCCCCAGCTTCCCAGGATGAATCTGGAAAATCTGAATCATGAGACAGGCCAACTCAGATGATCAGGGCCCAGATTGGCACAATTGACTTGGTTTGGTCCCAAAAAAATATAAAAAATTGCAAAGTTTTGTTTCAATTTTTTCCAAGATTATGAACATCCCCCACTCCCAGCCCTGCCAGCCAACCAAATCCCAAAGCCAAACCCCAAACGACCAATCCCATAATATCTCCCTTATGCAATTCACCCAGTACTTAAGGCAACTGCCCTGCTCAGGGGCGGTTGTCAGTTCATTCTCTTATCTTATCATGCTTTGCACTTAATAAACCACAAATACCCTGTTCAGCTTACTGCGGCCTCCATCCGCTCTACTTTTAACTACAAATTCTGCCAATCAATCCAGCGAAGCACGCTGTTCCCAAGTCATTATCCTGATGTTTGCCAACTGAATTATCCAGTCACTTGACCCTGCCACACAGCAGCGGATCATAAATATAATGAACCAGCTTTCCCCTGACAACAAACCTGTTGTCTAATTTGTTATTGTGCATCCATTTAATGTGAACCTCCATCCGTTCTACTGCTGAATCTTCCAAAACCACTCCCTGTTAGAGCAGCATCAGAGTGGCCCTGCCTTACCACTCGTGGACTTGGGGTCCATACCTGGCCTGCCCGCTGATGGTTCAGCCCACCTGTGGGGCCTGAAGCACCCTGTTCAGGGGAAGCTTGGCCCCAACCCCCTTTGCATGTCACATCCCCCTCTGATATCACCCCTGATTGCGCAGCAGCCATTGTGTCACCCCTCACTGGCACGCAAGCTCACTTGTTTGAATCTGAAGGCCAACAAGAATGAACCATGGAGGAGTCATCATCCTCCCTGCCTCTCCAACCTTGGGGGTTGCCCCTGAAAGACTCATGATTACCCCCATTGCAACCATCTGGTTTGCCTTGGGGGCCTTCAGTACATTAATGAACTTTTACTTTCCTTACGTCCCCAATAGAAATCCAAATCTACAAGTCACTTGGACCACTGGGCCTATGGCATTCTGGGCTTTCCACTGGGTGCTCACGCATCCTGATTGGGAGCCCAGTCTAATTCTTATCGGCCAAATCCATGACACTTTAGAGCATTTTTGGAAAGACTGTTCCACCACTTATACATGGTAGATTTTTGTGAGTTCCAGATTTTGTCTAGCAAGGATTCGCTGGGTATGCTTGATTGAGGGTTGGAAAATGTTAACCAGGAATTCATTTGTTTCTTGACTATCTGTGAGACGTCTGGAAAGAGATGCCATTGGTTGTATCACAATACTCTATGTATATCTCCATTTTAAGTGCCTGATACTTAAGGTATTAGAACAGGCTAAAGAAGGATCAATTTGTGAAGTACCAATCCTAAAATAAAAATATGAAGTTTCCAGCATCGTTTTTATGATTTCAGATGTAAGATCAACTAAGCTTGTTATATCAAAATGAGCTCCCCCCACTGTGATAAAGATCCAGGGAGTAGGAAGTACCCGCATCAGAGCCTTGGTGGCTGGTTTTAATAGTCAGAGATTTCCTTGTCACTAGTTTCTATATCGTTGTCACTATTTTCTTCTGGCCAAATCTGACAATAACTGGTTGTGGGGGTCCATATAAGAGAGTGCCATCAATTTTGAGTGAGCACAAGTTGTTAGATTTAAGATTACTTGCTTGAATATAAAATCCTGCACATATACTCAGGAAGATACTCAGCCAAAAGATCCTTGATTAAAGCCAGCGTCTTACAGTTTACAACTGTTTGGAAGCTATTTAGGGTTTTTTAAAATGATACGACTCTTCAGGTGGATTTTGAGTGAATTTTATCTTTGTGCTTGAAAAACTTCTACTGAAGCAGGCAACAATACAAGCTGGAGATTTCTGCCCTAACAGCTTGCTGACACTCTTCAAGCTAAGTCTCTGAAAGAATAAACCAGATAAAGAGGATTAATCTATAAATCTTTATTAGAAGATACTATTGGATAATTTCTCATTAGGTCAGGCGCTAGTATTTATATTTCTAGGGAATCTCCTGGCCACATATCGAGCCCACAATTTCTGCAGATAAGTATTTTCTACTTCATTTCAGCCCATGAACTGATACAATTATGACCTATTGCTAGGACTATTAGTAGAAAAAAACTCTCATATTTGGGAAAACTTCAGGTGCAAAAAACACAATATGAACATGCAAAATTGTCCTAGGACCACCCAATTTGAGTTTCGTCATACAGCTGACAAAATATGGATTCTGGTAAATTTGGCATCGATTTCAATTAAATGATGTACCCCTAATTGAGATGTCAGTAGGCCTCTATTGATAGCACTAGTTACTCCCATTCATGCGGTCCATATGCAAGTGTAATCATTCCAATTACAAGGATTTACATACAAATGACCATAGGGCGGGAAAATGATTATGACTTAGGATGCCATCTTATTCTATTTGTCCATGGGATTTTTAAAGTTTATTTTTATTATCAATCCCTAGATGATTCCTTAAGGTAGTTGGTAAATACTACTCCTGATTACTCAAAATTAATTGTAGAGTTTGTTGCATGTATAATTACCCTAAATTGTGAAAGGATATTTGGCCTGAGCTGTCAAGAGGATGATTGGGTTAATTAGACGTTGATATCATCAACCCAAATTGTATGATAATAATCAGCTTTAGTTGAAAATTAAAGTAATCAACTCATTTTTTGAGAGGGTAATTGGCTGATTTGTTTGTCATAAAAATATTATTTTCAGGTCAAACACTAGAATTTGACACCTAGTGTTACCCCATCTTGAAAAAGGCAGCTGGACCTATTATGAGGCTAAGGCTGCAATAATGAAGGAGTTTAAGTACCTTGCATAAGTTGAAATTCAAGCAAAAATTATGGGGATCCAATTCCTCAAAGACAAACCTTAGAAAATTTTGTCAACTGATTTTACCAAGAATCACAGACTTTGGTTATAGCAAAATATGTTATTGATTATGACACAGATCACATTACAAGCGGCTCTACAGACTTAGCACAAATTTTCATCAAAATGATTTCTTCTAAGTTAGTTGCTGAAATAACCACCTTGCAAATTGTGAATCACTTGAAGATGCTAAAAGCCACGTTTGAGACCCCTAATCAAATATTCAAGCTGAGTCCAATCTGAAATTTAAATACTATTAAAGTGACTGAAACTTCTAAGGAATTAAACAATTGAACAGTGCCAAGAAGTAAACCTGAGGAGTTCAAATGGACAGACAAGAGTAACAAGTGCTGTCACCAGTGCAGAGGGAAGAGCCATTTTTGCTAAGAAGTGCATCAGAAAGAAGCATAGGGGAGCAAATTAACGTGGTGCAGGCTAAGGAAGCCAAACCTGCACAAGAGTCAGAAAAAGGGACCACGTCCTGGTTGTAGAACAGTTTAGAGCTGTAGTTAAACCAGTTTCTCCCAATATCATGAACAACAACATTGACATCAGCAATCTATTTGTCAACAACACGCTGACCAGCTTTATCAAGTGGTTAGCTAAGATGTAATGCTGTAACATGATTTGGAGCAAAGGGTATTGACCATGAAATATTCAAGGATGTCACTCGCCCTCATGAATTCCAACTAGCGGACAAGATCCAATTTGCTGAGAATCTGGATGAACTGGCCAAGGTCAAATTAGATGAAGTGAAGCTGTCAATTTTCTTAAGCAATTAGGAAATCTTTTCCTGATTTGTTAGTGCAAATAATTTACACCCTTAATTTGGAAAATAACGCTGCTATACACTCAGTAAACACTATATATGCAATACTCAAGTGTATATATACTGATATACTGGTCAAACAAATACAGGTATGATCAATTATTGACAGAGGGGCGCCAATTGATATTGTCTTGACCAAGTTGGTGAAAAAATGAAAATTTCGCCTGGTTTGGAACACAAGAAAGAATATGAGACAGCCAGCAATGATATGACCATCTCCTGCGGAGCATATAGCGCATTGCCACTCAGATTTGGATTACTGGTGGTATCAGCCCCAGATATAATTTTGCCCACCCAAAATATGACACTCTAATTGGGAGAAGCTTTTTAAGAGAGAAGAGTTAAATGTAACTTAGAGGACAATACTTTGACCATATTGGGTCAAATGCTACCTCTGATCTATTATAAAGATGGGAAAACTTCACTTACCAGGAGGAACAATTTCATCAATATGATCTATAACAATGCATTTCCCAATCTGCTGCCAATTGGTTGGAAAAAAGAGAAGAGAAATGCTGACAAAAATCCTGGAAAATTGGTGAAGGCTGCTACAAATAAAGAATTTGAGGAGCATACAACTGGTATTGCAGATCATAGTCAATACAGGATTGACTTTGGAAATAGCTGATAAACCGTATAAAGAGTTTAATAACTTATGGAAGAAGTCCAGAATAGAGCCATGGGTGGCACCTGGAATAGTGATGTTGAGCTATGGAGATATATGAGTTCTACTGTCAAATTTGAGTGGAAAACTGATGAAGATTGAGAATAAACAGATCGTCACATCTGTTCAACTTTTCCTATTGATGGAATTGCAAAAAAACCATGATTTTGAGAACCTCATCAAGATGAGATTACTGGCAATGGTTTCCAAGAGTATCATTTTGTTGGTCCAACAGGATCAATTTGCTAATCTAATGGAAAGACAGAAGGAGGAGGTACTCAAACTAAAAAATATTAAGAAATCTTCACCCAGGATGACCTCAGTTTGAGCTGTGTGAAGAACGTAATCCATAAAGTTGACATTGATAAAATTTACCAATATGGATGAGACTAATCTGACGGTCAAAGGCAGCTGAAGTAGTGATGGAAGAGCAATCAGAAAACTAATGGAACATAGGCTCCTAGTTCTATCATTGAGCCTCTGAGAGAACCCTATCTTGATTGTCAAGAAGAAGGACGACTTTAATCAGGTGGTAATTGACTATTAAGGATTAAATAAAAATAAGGAAGAAGGATTTTTACCCACCACCACAAATTGATGATACATCAGACCTTGTGGGAGAAGAAAAGTATTTCTCCAAGATGGATCTAATCTCAGAATATTAGAAAATTGATTTGCTAACTGAAGATCAAGAGAAGTGCGTGATCATAACTGCACAAGGGCTATACTAGCCAACTTGGATGCCTCAAGTTCTTTGCAATGCGCCTGTAACGTTCTAAGGAGCAATGGACGCCATATTAAATGACCTGAAGTTGTACTGCGTCCTGGTATACTTGGATGACATAAATATGTTCAGTAAAACTTTCAATGACCATCTACTCCATCTGGAAGAACTTTCAAGTGGATATCCGTGGCCAATCTGAAAACCAAGCTGAGGAAGCGCCACTTCTTCAAAGAAGAGTTGGAATATTTGGGTTCATCATTAACTCAAGTGGATTGAAGCCGTAAATATGGAAAAATAACGCCATAGAGCGGATGGCTATCCCAAGGAGTGTCTGAGATATCTAAGTGTTCCTTGGAATAGTCAGATACTATCAAAGATTCATACAAGGTTTTTAAAAATTGCCAAGCCCCTTTTAATTGCTGAAGGATCCAAAGAAAGGATCCATTTGGTACGAAGAGGCTCAAGATTTCTTCAATGAGCTACACCGGTATCTTATAGATTCTCCAGCTTTGAAATATAAATATTTCAATCAAGAGTTTATAGTACAAACAAATGCTTCATTAGTGGTGTTGGTAGAATCCTGATCAAGTGGATAAACTTGGGGATAGGCATACAGTAGCCTATGTGAGCTGGTTATTTTTAAATTTATTGCGGGGAAGGCCAACCATGGGATGGACACTTCCAAAATTGATCCAACTGAGACAACACTTAGTAACAGGGAAGGCACCCCAGAGAAGTGATGCTATCTCTTGTTGCCAGCGGGAACGCCACTTATGGGGAAGGGGAGGGAACGCGTGAAGGGCTGTAGCCAAAATTGAACACGTGTGGAGGAAGGGGTCTGTTATGATGAACCAAACTGGGAACTAGGAGGATACCAGTTGTTGGCGGCGCGGTGAAAGGTATCCAAACATCCACGCTTGAAAGTGGTACATCAAATGAGACAGAATCTGTGGATAGCTTCTGGGAGGGTGGGGATGGAGCCTGCGATGGCATCTAAGACAATCGTGTGGATGGTCCACATGGCGATTGCAACCACCAGAGCATGGAGGGAGGGTGGAAGGGGGGAGGCCATTGATAAAGCAAACATATCTCTTGACAGACTGAAGGAATGTGTTTGATTCTGGCCCAGTAGACGTTGAACTTCGCGCCATATCACTTTAAAGGTAGGACACTTCTCCAGGCGGTGGAACAGCGTTCCATACTGGCCACATATGACGCAGGATGAGTGTAAAGCATTAGAGCGCTCAGCTGTATGGTACAACCGCCTCAGGCAGCGCCACACATGGGAATGGATTTGAGGCTGCAACAGAGGATGGTGTGCATATTTCCAGGTAGTTTTTTGGGTCTCAATGGAGTAAGGGATGTCCATCATGTCCAGGTAGTCCACCCTGGATAGGACATGGGGCCGTGTGGGGATCACGCCATCATGGATGGGTAGCCCCTGTACCTCTTGTGTGAACTGAGGTGAGGGGCGTCCTCTTTGGGTTGTATATCCGCTAATACAAATTCTCCACTCAGCACTCTGCATGGAGAGGAGGATTCGTTTGTAGTGGGTTTTAGTACCGTGAGGACCTGTGGCCAATGGGTGTGAAGCTAGGTATTTCATCAGGGAGTGGGGGTTCAATGGATTGTTTAGCCCAAGGCGCGGGCAAAGTTGGAGCGGGCTGCATGAGACCAGTGTTGGGAGGGGAGTGTAGGGGCGGTGATGGCGCAATCCAGGTATCCAAGATCTTGGCCGCATGGGCTCTGAAGTCAAGCAGGCCCATGCCACCATGCTGGATAGGGCCAAACATGACTTCTAACCGTACTGGTGGAGGGAGGCCTGACCATAGCCATCCTTGCAGCAGGGCGTGCACAGATTTGAAGAATCTTGGGGAGAAGGGGATGGCGTGGGCTCCAAACCAGACTTTGGAGAGGAGCATAGAGTTGGCCAAAACGACCCTGCCAGTAAGGGAAGTAGGGTGGGCTCTGAGGGAGGCGATGCGCTTCATCACGTTGTCTAGAATATGACCTTCCATTACTGCTGTTGCATATCCGCCTGCCTCCACCCACATGCCCAGATGGTGGACCTGCCCTATGGTAGGGAGTGGCACAAAGGGGAGCACCAGTGGGGCGGTGTGGGGTGAGCTGGGAGGGCGAGCGCGTGTGTGAGCATATGGGCTGGGCTGGGCACTGGTTGCAGGGGCCCAGCAGTTTTGATACCGACCAAGGAGGATGATTTTGGCTTTGGAGGCGTTCAGTGCAGAGTTACTTACCCGGGAATACTTCTGGATGAGAGCTTCAAGTGTGCGTGCATCTTTATTAGACACCCCAACCACACAGTCATCTGCAAATGCCATCATCTTGACTGGGGCTTGGCCTGGGACATGGACCCCAGTGAGTTGGGCATTCACGTTTTGAAGTATTGGGTCAAGGCTGATGTTGTATAAGAGTGGGCTAAGGGGGTCCCCTTGTCGCAAGCCCCTTTGAGGACGGACTACTTCCGTTAGGAAGCCAGGGCCATGTACTGCCATTGTTGAAGATTCTGTGAGCAGCATCACCCAGTTGATGAAGTGAGGGGGTAAGCGGAATTGATGGAGGCAGGCCCTGAGGTATTCCCAGTTTACACTATCATAAGCCTTCTGTTGGTCCAAGGATGCAAGTGCCCCAGAGGCTGTGGACTGGCACGCGTTGGCCACAGAGTGCACGTTGTCCCATATCGACCTTCTGGGTATGAAACTGAATTGTTCTGGAGAGATGGTGGCAGATGCTACAGTCCCTAAACAGTTACCATGATTTATGTTAAAATTTTTGTATCCATGTTAGTTAAAGAAATGGGGAGCCAGTTGGCTAAGTCTAGCTTGCCCCCTTTCTTAAAGAGTGTGACGGTGAAGGCCTCTTGTCCTCCTGGCAGGAGGCGCGTTTCTAAAAGGCTCTGGTTAAGTGAGGCCAACAGTAGTGGGGATATATATTTGAAGTACTTTTTGTAGAATTCATATGGAATGCCATCCAGGCCTGGGCATTTTTGGTTTGGTGCACTGCGAATAGCTGTCCATAATTTGTTTGGAGTAATCAAATTCATCATTCTCAGGTATTGGGAACTGGTCAAGATGTGGGCTTGGTCAAGAAATTCCGCCACTTCGGCCAGCTGAATTGGATCAGATTGGTATAACTCAGAGTAATACTTTTGTGTTTTGATTGCCACTTTGGCTGGCATATCCACAATGGAATCATCCGATCCTCACACCTGTGTGCAGGCCACACTCTGGTGTGGTGTGAAATTTGTTTTAAAAATTATGCGGTGCACTTGTCACCTTTTGTGATGCGTTTGGCCCTGTACTGAACACAAGCCCGATGTTTGTGTTGCCTTTTGAGCGCATTGAGGTGGGCGGCTGCCTCCGCCCACTTCCAGCCCCATGCAGAGCTGTATCCTGTAGCCAGGATGTTGGACTCCAGGTGTGCCAACTCTGCCAGAGCGCGCAAAATGACAGCCAATGTGGCTCATGAGTGTCTGGAGGAGAGGTGGCGAGAGTGGCGGATGGTATCTTCTTTGAAAGTTGCCCATGTGGAAATGGGGTCCGCGCAAAATGATGCAACAAACTCTTTTGCCAAAGTTGCTGATTCCACCCACGTGGAAAATCCTGATGACGTGAGCTTGAGGGCGGATTTTTCACAAATGTGGGGACTTAGAAGCTGTGACAGGTAGGTGGTAGGTTATTGAAACCAGTCAATGGTTGGAAAATTCCATTTTTGTTGTTTTGAATTGAGGTATGTGGAGTTGGAATTTCGCCGGCGTAAGGATAAGGTCAATGCAGGACATGGACCTTAATTGGCCATTTAGGGACGTTAGGGGAGCATCATATTCTCAATCAGTGGGGCTTGCCGTGGCAGTGCATCCATTAACCCAAGGGTGGCCTTTAGAACGCGAAGTTCAACGTGGCCCTGGGGGGTGTGGGAGGAGGAAGGCCACCGGTCTGTTGGAGTGTTTAGCCAACAGTTCATGTCACCAACTAAAAAATGGTCTGGGGGTAGCGGGAGGGATTTGACCAATGAGAAAAATTCCTGACGCTCTCATGCACCGTTTGGGGCATAGATGTTGATGATAGCATGTACCACGTCAGCCCATGAGAAAGTGACAACGAGGACTCAGCCATTGAGGAAGGTTTCCAATGATAAAAATTTTAAAAAAATTATTTTTCTGAATTAGCACCCCACAGTGCTCTGACCAAAAGGATAGGGATGGGAGGAGCATTGTTTTCCAAGCCTCCAAAGAACCTCATGGACAGTGGGACTCCTGGATGGCCAGGATATCCACAAGTAAATTTTGTTGTAAAAAACTCAGTTTCCTAACCCTGGATACCAAGGCCTTGAGTCCAGCGATATTCAACATCCCTAAAGTGAAGGTTTCTCCCATTGCACCTTAGGTGTGAGGGGGTGGGCACCTGGGCACACTAGCCTCCTCTAGATCACCATGGGCCTTCACAGCAGCGTGGGTGTTTGCAGCAACGCTATCAGTATTTTGTTGATTTTAGCAGAAAGGTTTGCGTTGGATTTTGCCTTTACTTTTTGTTTCCTCGACGTCAGACGAATTTTTTGTGGTGTGGATGAGTTTGGTGCACCATTGAGCGTGTCAAAATTTTTTTTCAGGTAGGATGGGTCACAAGTCAGTTTCAACTGGAGCTTGGTTGCAACGATTGGGTGAGATTGAGTCCCCCATTGGATCCTCAGATTGGGCGGCCCAATTGGCATGGGCTTCCCAATCTAACTGGTTATTGGATTCCCAATTTGCTTCTGCCACGAAGGTTTTGATGTCCTCCTGGCGTTGGGAGTGTGGGATAGTGGTGGTAACTTTGGCCGCTTCCATGGCCATGGCCCTGTGGGCCTGCTTGGCCTTCTTCCACTCTTGCAGGGAAATAGGCTTTACCAGTAGGTAGCAACCTTGTGCTCCCCACGGGAAAGCCTCTTTGGTGCTTATGGTTGGTTTGTAGTGCGCCTCTCCACTGGCCATGGCCGCTGAGGGGTGCTCTTAAAATGTGACGCCCTCCTTGGTGGGGCATGCGTGTGCCTTATGGCTGAACGCGTCACAGTGGGTGCAGATGGGGGGCGCGCTGTCCATGGTTACCTGGAAAGGGTGGGTGGTATGCCCTTCAATATTAATAAAAGTGGAGTGTGGGATCTGGGTTTAAACCTTCACGATCTCCTTGGTTGGGGTCAGAACTGCAATGGCTTTGCCAGTGCACAGGTGTGGCATCAGCATAAAGTGTTGCATTTCAAAAAATTGTATCTTGCCTTAGATGGCGAGACCATCTTTCAGGTGTTGCTTTAAAATGTCACGTTTTACCGTAGTAGGAAAAAGTCAAATATGAGGAAAATTTGGTTGGATTTTGTCCATCAAGTGAATTTTGTTTTATTGACCTGTTGCCCTTTGGGGAGGTCAATCACTACGCACACCACAGCAGCCTCATCTGCTGCCTCTTTGTTTTCAAAACCTAGGTCCAGCCAACCACGTGACATGGAGTGAGGTGCGATGTACACCGCAGTTGGGAAAAAAGTGTGCACATCCCCACAAAATTTTTCCCATAAAACTGTTTGTTGGATGTCCAGAAACATGTGGACTCTGTATTCCACCGACAAAAGTGGCTGGGAGTGCGGCGTATTGATGTACTGGTTGCATCGTGCTTGCCAAGTGAGGACTCTGGGAAAATAGTGACCACCAGTTTTTAAAATTTTTTTCTATTCTGCCAGTTTCTCTGGGGCGTTTTTGAACGTTTGAGGCCGCGGGACTCCCACTTGCTCCTCTTACCTTACTTGCCCAACTGCTCCCTGACATGGGCGCAGACTAATCTCCTCTATGAGATTATCATACTAGATTCAGATTTAATTTAAATGGGTTGCAAAAGTGATTGCAACGAGAGAGAAAAGTTTTCCTATGTGAGCTGGTTATTATCAGCAACAGAACAGAATTACATTATTGATTGGCATGAATGCTTTGTGGTGATTTATACCTGCAAGCAGTTTTGGGTGTATATCCATAGTACGCAATATAAAATGGTTAACACCACTCCTCCCTGCGCTGGCTGCTAATTTGAAAGAATTAGAAGAACGTCTGGCCCTATGGGCACTGAAACTTCAAGCTTACAATTTTGAAATCTTACTGAGTAGGAGCTGCCCATCAAAATGTGATCGGTTTAAAAAGGTTACTAATGGTCCAAGTGGTACGCCATAAGGCTGATGAACTATTCCAATAGATGGTTGATGGAGAAATCAGGAATGAGCCCCAATAAATTTAGCGTTTGCTTCAAAAAGTGATGGAACACCAATACTAAGGATGGACAAGTATTCAAGACAATTGACAGAAAATGACTGCTATTCTCAAAACTGTTTGAACAAGCGGCAATAGTCAAGCTGCACATAATGTTGTCAGGCATGGAGGCCTGAGGAAGACAACCAACCACACTTGATAGTATTACTGGGAGTCTATCAACTATGATGTGGCTGAATAACTGGATTTTTATGTGGAGTGCCAGTTGCATAAACCACACAAGAACACTAACAGAAATCAAATGGTCCGCCCAGAATTTGCCTGCTATACAGTGTCCATCAACGTAATGGGACCCCTGAACATGAGCACTGGGGGAGTCAAATATTATAGTTGCATACAATCATCTTATGAGATGGGGTCAAAATGAAGGCATTATCAAAAGTGGATGCTACAAGTATCTCGCAATTCATCCTTGATCAAGTCATTTATTGCCATGCACGAAAGTCTTGTTGAGTGACAACAGGACGAATTTCACATCTCATGTGATCCTGAGATTAAGTGAAACAATAGAGATCCAAGGAGTTGTGTCAGTTCCCTACTATTTAAAAATCAATGAACTGGTAGAACGAGTAAATGGAACACTGACTGTGATTCTGAGATCTGGTCACTGGAAAACTTTTCATGGGGGAACCTACTTCAGCTTGGTGACATGTACATACAACATTAATCACTATATAGCAACGGGAAAACGCCATCCAAATTTTTGTATGAAAGAAAGGCCGCGTTATCACCAGTTCTATATTTGGCAGTTGATCCAACATTGGGGATGAGTGCAGAGCAGTATCTACTACAACTATTGAACGTCCCAATTGATATGCAATCAGAATCATTTGATAAGACCTTGAAGAAAAAGATCAAGGCAAGATGATGGATGATAAGAATTGACTGGCATTACACAAATAACACATAGGAGATAGGGTGGCCTATTGCAATATGTATGGCTTTGGAAGAAGAAAGAAATTAGATTCACTATGGTCAAGACATTCAAGATTATCATCATGACTTTGATGTATGCATAATTTATCAAAAACCTTGTGGATGGAAGAATAGTGAACAGGGTCCATACAAAGCACCTAAAGCAAAGAATTAAAGTAAAAAATAATGAGAGTGTACCTGAAAACCTATAACCATTAAGATAATTATGTTCTGACAATCTTTGGTTAAGTCCTAAAAAAGACCAATAAACCAAAATAAATGGTTAAGTCTTAAATATAACTTTTGAACCATAAAACTGGTAGGTCAGAGTATAACTAGGTCCTAGTTTGGGAAAAAATAATAGAAAAATAGATGACCGCTGAACTAAGTAAAGATCATGTCCTATAAAAAAGCATAGAAAATAATAGAAAATTGATAAAATATGGAAAAAAGTAGTAAAAACATGAAGAATAATTTACTTTTTATTTGTTATACTCAACTCAGGGATGATTCCGCCTATGTTGCCTCTTTAAGGAAAGAGGATGTTTAACAGTAGGAGTAATAAAACATTAAAATCTATTTGAGATTGAACACTAGAAAGGGGTAGATCCACTTAAAGCTAAATTCTTTGAGCAGAAGCTGAACCTTGAAAGAATGCAATGAGTGGAAGAGAATTAGAAATGTTAGTACTAGCTAAACGCAATACTCTGGATTAGATAAGAAAACAGCCAAAAAAGGAACTCTGGAAGCAAATTGGATAAGCACAAAATGACTGACTGATATTGGACACCATTGCTTCAATAGACTTAAAATTATAATGGGATTATCTGCAAAAAAGTCAGATAAAGCAAAGTGTCAAAGTCCAATTTGGGAACTGATGGAAGAGAAAGATTTTGGCTGCATTTGTTTGAGATGGTCGTTACTCTAGTTTCATCAGGATTGGATACCATTTCTAGTAGTCCACTAAAAGGACTACCTACATGTGCTCAACTTCGAGTATGGGTCCTAGAGGGACCATAAAAGAAATTTCTTTAAGCATTATGACTCATCAATTATAAGAGGCGGGTATCTTCAGCAGAAAGATTGTCCAGATACTGCTGATATCAGATGTTAGACATATTTGAAATATGAGCTGAACATGCCAGGGATGTCAGACTTTTTTATAATTGTTGACATTATCCACTTTGGTGTAGTTTAAGCTCTAATTTACTTTAAATTATGGCGCAATTAATTTCTAATTTATGAAATAAGCTCTTCAAAAAGAAAAAAAAATGCGTGAATGATATGAGCAAAAAAGATAAGATAAAACAACAAGAGAAAATAAAATTAATCATTTTTGTTTTTGCCATGAGAAAAACATTAATGGTAGTAACCTCCTGTCAAGGATGAGGAGGGATATCAAGGAATCAAGGACGCTAAAAAGTTCTGGGAATAACAAAAGGGTCATATGCCCTGACTGGAGGGAAAATTGGGTTTCCAGGACTAGCATCAGCACAAACTGACTAGGCTATCATGGTAATGGGTCATAAGGACCGCGCTCTGAGGAGGTGGCAGCAAGAAGAGAACTGCAGGCCATAGGGTGCCATAAGCAGCATTTAGTGCAGAGCTTCTGTGGTCCACTGGAAACTAAGAAGTATTTGACCTGGCCTGAGGTGGCATTCTCCTATCCTGATAATATTCTCGCTGAAAATCTAGGCAAGAGGGGGTATGTTGAATTTTTTCCCACCTTTCCAGCTTCCTAGGTTATCTGCTGGTTTGCTAGGGGATAAGACCTGCTAGCGAATTAATTGGATAATAGTTGGTTTTGATTTCAGCTTAAAAATGTCTGCAAAATTTTGGGTAATTCGCCAGGTTTGGATCCATCAGGGATTGATCCATGCAAATGCATAAAATATTGTCAAGAATTGCTGAAAAAAATGAGGCATCTGATAGTTAATTGTTGATTAGCTATTAGGTGCACCAATTAGGATCAGTCAGGTTTTACCACTGACTGATTGGGAATTTAATCAGTAGTTGTGAAACTAGTGATGCCGCCTGCAACTAGCAAATCAAATAGCTGGTTTGCGACCTGCTATTATGGGTAAAGAGTCCCATTTCCTAAGCAGATCGCTAGCAAAATGTGGTTAGTTTGTTGTAATTTAGTGGTAAAATTAGGGATAAGTTTTCTGTATCTTTCCATTATCAGGTATCTTGGATGACTGATGGAGGAATACTTGACACAATGTAGAAGACCATCACTGAAAGAGACTTTGAAGGGAAATTTAATGGCAACGGCTGTTGTTATATGGCTGAGGCGCCAATTGAAGAGTTGGGCGCCAAATTTCTCCTATAATTTCTCTAGTAACTTTATTGAAAAAGTAGATAGAAAAGTTAATATTAATTTAAAGTTTTATATTATCTTCAGTTAATTATTGTTGAATACAATAGTTGTGGACTCTTTTGTGCATAAAGAGTAATTATCAATTATCCATAGAAGATAAGTGGACCTTTGACATGTATCTCCGATAAATTCAGAGTGATGTGAACTAACTCTGGGAACCTCTGAATCTGAGAGTGGATTAGGTTCAGCTGGAATAGGGAAGAAGTCCCTAAGTTAACATAAAAAATATTATTTGGATTATCACATCTCAAGCATTGGCCACATCTGGTTTAACTATTCAAATATAGATAATAGTTGTCATACTATTATTGCTCACCTATCAATTTCTATCAAGCAATGATACTCAAGCAAATACTGAACCTGTGCAGTTAACTTCTGGGAGTTATCAGTCAAGCCATTATTTAACATTTGAAGCCAATAGACCCAGATTTTAACATTTGGTGCTCACTACAGGGGTAGTTGAGTAAGATACGCCAAACCAAGATGTCATATAAGGAAGGATTAAGAAAACTTTGAACGGACATAGCAACTGTCAACATGAACGCCTTGAGTTCAACCAATCATAGAAAATTTGCCGCCTTGGAGGAGAGAGGCACTTTGATCAAGGAAAGAATAGAAGAAGTATATAATTTTGGCAATGAGTTGCTCAGAAAAATAACATCATTAAAAAAAAGAAGGAGGACTATTTTGAGAACTTTTATTCTTGAAGGTGAAACATAAAGTGGATTGCATTTGATTGTGTTCACTAAGTTCAGACATGGAGCGTCTAATGAAGCAAGTCAAAGAGCTGAAGAATCATAGGTGCAAGTGTGAACCCTATGTGGTGACTGACGCTGAAGAAAGAACCCCATAAACTCCAGTTGGGAAGTCATCAATCCCTAGAAATAAGCCAACTGCATTTGCTACCCTTTTGGAGATGACCCCCGAGATTACTCCTCAAGTCAGTTGGGTAGTCAAGCTGAGAGTTGCAGCTAGAGAAACTTCAGAGGAATTCAAAGCCATGCCGAAATTACCCATTTTCATTGAGATAACGCTCCTGCGTTCTTCCAACTGTTTCTATGACTATGTTCAGGTATGGAGATAGGCAAAAATGCTCTGATGGTCATGAACTGTTTGGATACAGACTGTCAAAACTTGGTGTTACCTCATCTAGAGGAAGACAGCCAGTCTTATTCAGATGCCAAGGCTGCAATAATGAAGGACTTTGGAAGCACCATGCATATGTTGAAACGCAAGTAAGAATTTATGGGGATCCAATTCCAGAAGGACGAGACCTTAGAGAATTTTGCCAATTAATTCCACCAAGAATCAAAGATTTTGGTCAGAGCAAAAATCTTGGAGAATTTTGACATGCGAATTGTATTACAAGTGGCCCTTCAGCCTTATTGCAATTTACATCAAATAATGTCTTCCACATTAGAAACAGAAATAACTACCTTACAAATGGTGGATCACTTGAAGATTCTAGGAGCCACGTTTGAGGCCACTTAGTAAAGACTTAAAACTGAGTCCAATCTGGAATTCAAATCCTACCAAAGTGAATGAAACTGCTAAGGAATCAAAAAGTTGGACAGTGTCATGAAATAAATCTGAGGAGTTCAAATGGACAGACAAGAGTAACAAGTGCTGTCACCAGTGCAGAGGGAAGAGCCATTTTGCTGCTCAGTGCTTTAGTAAGAATCCTAAAGAACAAATCAACGTGGTCCATAAAAGGAGGCCAAACCTGCACAGGAGTTAGGAAAAGGGCCCATGTCCTAGACAGGGAACAGTATAGAACTGCAGTTAAAACTGTCTCTCCCAATATCCTAAAAAGATAACCTTGACATTAATGATCTGTTTCTCACCGATGAAGCACAGGACCAAATTTACCAAGTGGTCAACTTAGACGTCAATGCAATAATCAGATCTGGAGCAAAGGGGATCGACCCTGAAATGATCAAGGAGGTCACTCATCCATATGCGCATCAACTAGTAGACAAGATTTGATTCAATGAGAATCTGGATGATCTGACCAAACTTCAAATTAAAAGAGAGCGAATCTGTCAATCCCTTGAAAGCAATTAAGAAATTATTCCTGATCTATCAGTGCAAATAGTTTGCTTCCTTGATTCAGCGAATAACATAGCTATACACTTTGTAAATACCATTTTACAATACTCTGAGTGTAAATATATTGATATACTGGTCAATTGAGTACAGTTGTGGGTGATTATTGACAGCAGGGCGCTGATTAATATTGTCTCAACCAAGATGGTGAAGAAAATGAGAATCTCGCCTGATAAAAGCATAAAAAGGAATATGGAACTGATGGGCTGAATACAACCATCTCCTGTGGAGAGTATAGCGCTTTACTACTCAGATTTGGACCTTAGTGTTATCCGCCCCAGCAATAGCTTTGACCAACCAAAACAATGTCATTTTAATTGAGACCAAGTTTATAAGATAATACGGAGCTAAATGTAACTTCAAAATTAATATGTTGCACATATTGGGTCAGACACTACCTCTAGTTCGCCAGAGAGATGGGGAAACTCCGCTGACCAGGAGAAACAATTATATCAATTTGATCATATATGATGGAATTATTGTCAAAGAGAGTGTCTATAACTCTCCAGTTCCCCTCTTGGTGGTGCACGAAGCATGGGGCCAGAGCAAGGGAATTCATCATTAGTGTTAGTATAAAAAATAGCCCAGCAGAGTGAGCTGGAACTAATGAGACATAGGGTGAGGGTGTTAAGCACAGTAATGATTTTAATACTTTAAGCACTCACCAAACTTAGCTGTTCCCCAAAGGGCAGTTCAGAACAGAGTTTGGTACAGGGGTAGAGTGCACGGGTGACCTGGTTTGGAGGGAACCTGGTAGGTTCAGTGGTGTACCTGAGGCTGTGATAATTTAAGAAAAATAAATTGGCTAACATGTCATGAGACCTTTTCAAAGAGGTCTGCACACAGTTTAGCCCAAGTCAGCATATTGAAAAATGTAAGAACTACTAAGTGGTTTATTAGGGAAGATGACCAACGAGAGATGATAGCCTTAGGCAAACATAATTAAGCCAAAATGGGGAAATAATGGATCAGCAAAAGTGGTACCAAGCCTTAGTGCACCAATAGTCGCATGCTTCCATCTGAAAGGGTCACATACCTCGAAACTGACCTTACTCAAGTGATTGACTGAAATTGAACCTGACCTAAGCTCGCAATTTTGTAAATAGAATGGGTTTCAAACCCCCTTTCACTGATTAACTATATCAAGCCGTCATAAATTAATTTAAAACTCATTCATTTTAGCGCTAAAGCTGAAATAAGGGGCATGTGATTTAGAAACCCCATTTGTACCAACCTGGCATACCTCGCCTGTACCCAGTGTCAATCCAAGGTGTGCTTGAGGTCAGGAAGGTCCTGCAATTTGACCCTTTGGAACTCCTGTTTCCCAGCCTTATCCCTTCTGTTGGTTCCCTTAATAAGGTCATGTAAACATGACATTAACCTCTACACTTTTTTGAGCTCCACCCCCCTCCAGGGGCATTTTCCAAGGAAAAGTTTTTGTGGGCAGGGACAACTTCATGGCAGCAACGGCTTGGTAGAACTTCAATCCTGCGGCCTCAGGTAAATGCTCGTGGAATGCTATAATTATATCTTGGGCATGGGCGCAGTCACAAACTGGGACCCAACTGTTTTCTGCTGCATCAAATCCCTTCCAGGATACAAGATACTTGAGTCTTCTTCTTACATGACAAGAGGATATGATCTCCTCCACTTCCCAATCTGGCACCTCATCCACAAGATAAGCCTTGGGAGTCTCTGGAGGGGGGCCCTCAAATAATGTGAGCATGCTGTCATGGAATAATGAAAAATTCAAACAAGGGGAGGAAATCCAATGGTATAAGGTATGGCCCACCTTTTTAGCAATGCGGTATGGCCCAATACTCTTTGGTCCCAAATTTTTTTTGCATGGTTGCTTAATTTAGATGTTTTTAACATCTAGAATCACGAGATCTCTTTCCTTGTACGCTGGTCCAGCTTGTCTCTTACCATCAGTGTTCTCCTTGTAAGCCTGCATGGCCGCATCTAAATTTGTGCTCACCTCCTGGTGTAAATTCTTGATCATTTTTGCAATATCCACCACCGCTTCCACATTGGATCCACAACTGGGCTCCATGTTGAAGGCATTATTGAAGCCATAGTTGGCGAAGAAGGGGGAACAATTAATTGATGCATGTTGGGCGCTGTTATAACTAATTTGGGCCATGAGGATATAAAACTTAATCTGAATGATCTGCAGTGGTGTAACACCGCAAGAACTGTCTGAGGCACTGGTTCACTCGTTCAGTCTGCCCATCTGATTGGGGGGTGATGGGCAGTTGAACGGCAGGGGTGAGTCTGAAGAGTATTACACAACTCTTCGCAAAAGATGGAGGTAAACTGGGGTCTACAATCACTAATTGTTTCTTGAGGGACCCCATGAAGAGCAAACACATGAGTGATGAGGAGCCTAGACATATTAGCCAAGGTGACTCTGGTTATGCAAGGGGTAAAGTGGGAGAACTTCGTAAAAAGGTTTACCACCACCATTATAGCATCATAGCCATCAGATACAGGCAATTCTACAATAAAATCAACCAATAAAGAAGTCAATGTCTATCAGCCTTTTTGAACTGGTACCAACAACCCCGCTAGAGGCTGGCAAATCGATTTTATTTGGTTTCAGACTAAGCACTCTTTATAATACATGCCTACCTGAGCATCTAATCCCTTCCAATTGTAAGTACAAAGGATAAGCTCAAGAGGCTTCGCTTTCCCAAGATGACAAATGGTGATTCCTTCATGATGGTCCCAGATGATTTCCAGTCAAAAGTGATCCATCAGAAACCCATAAGCGCCCCTGAAACCACACCATCTCATCCTTTACGTGATAACCTCTGGCGATGTCTTCCTTATTCAATGCAAATTTGCAAGTACCATTGTATATTCAGCCAATAAAGGCTGATAAAGGACTACAGTTCTGAACATACCATATTCCTCCACATTTTCCAGAGGAGAAAGCGTTGGCCTGTTAGCTGAGGGAGAGGAAAGTTGAGACAAAGTCTTACCCAGTGGAATCATTGTATGAGTATTATGCACCTCAACCTCCTTAGGATTAGAAGCTAGTGCAGGGTTATGGCTCAAAGCATCTATCAAACCATTCTTTTTTCCCTTAGGGAACTCATAAGAAAACGCAAATTGGGCAAGGGTCTCATGCAAGCGGGTTTGCCATGGAGTTAAGACATGAGATGTGTGGTAGTACAGCAAGGCACGGTGATCTGTACGTATGTGGAAGGTTGGGATGGGCCATGCAAGTGATGACGCCAGCAGGTTAGCGCATAAACCACCTCTAATAACACTCTATTATATATGGAGTAGTTTAACTCTGATAGAGACATCAATCCTTAAAAAATATTCCACCAGATACTCTTTTACAACTTCGCCTACTTGTAATAGGGCCGCCACTATGGCGAAGTTGGAAAAATCTGAATCAACAATAAATACTTTATTGGAGTCAACATGACGAAGAACGGATATGGACAGTAAAGTACACTTTAATTATTGGAAGGCATACTCCAAAAAGGGTGGATACTGAAGTACTTTTGCCCCATTTGCCTTATCCAAAGGTGCCGCAACTTCAGAAAGGTTTGATGTGAACTTTTCAGGGAACGTACACATCCACAAAAAGCTCCTCAATTACTTAACTAAAGTTGAAGTGGGCCATTTAAGAATCACCTTCTCCTTGTCTGGAGTTATCATGCTCCCTTGGTCTTTCATGACGTTACTTAGAAAGGTGACCTGGGACTTAAAGAATTCGCACTTACTTATTTTTAATGTGAGGTCAATTCCCCCAAAACGCTTTACCACCTGCCAAAGGTGTGCTGCATGGGACTCAGTGTCAGGGGAAAATACCAAAATATCATCCATGTAAGCTACCACACATACCCCCAGAAGGTCCCCCAAAGTCGCATCAATACGATGTTGAAAGATAGCAGGGGAATTCTTAAGCTCAAAGGGCATAATCCAAAATTGGAAGATTTCTTTTCTGGTACAGAATGTACTCAAATACTCCTGGCCCTTCTTGATACGGATCTGATTGAACGCGTTTTAAAAGTTTAGCTTGGAGAGACTCTCGCCTTCTCCACATAGCATGAAATCTGTGAGTCTAGTGGGATGGAATGTAAATATGGGACTGTACCATTGTTGAGGTTCCCATAATCTACGCATGGGCATAAGGTACCATCATTCTTCTCTACAAAGAGAAGTGGGGAACATACAGGGGAGGTTCAATGAAAATTAGAAATTTTAATTAACTGATCCTTAACCCACACATCTAAGGCAGTTTCCTCCCATACCATTAATGGATAAATTGGAGAAGATATATGCACCATACTAATGGTGAGCTTGAACTCACAATAAGCTCTGAATGATATGGTAGTACATTGGCTGAAGCTGCATCAAACGAAGATTTCAACCCCTCCAAACAGGAAAGTAGGGGAACCTCCACAGAGCGCTTCAGCAACGGGGAAAGACTGAGATTGTGAATATTGAGCCAGTGGGGCAAATCGCCCTGAAAGTTGGCTTCAGCCAAAGGAACAACCAACTCGTGACCATTCTTTAAAGTTAAGGATATGGTGTTTTTTCAAGTTAGTCCTGACATCAAACTTAGAGCCACCATTCTACACCCAAAATTGTGGGGGTGCAAGAAGTTTTATAAATCTTGAAAGTGGTCAGACATATAACATGTGCCAACTTGATAGTCAATAACCCTATGATTTTTCAGCATGGGAATACCTTGGGAAGCCCCTCCTTAAACCATATCACCTGGCCATTTACTCAGCTCAAGGTAGTCATCTAGGTCTTGGTCAATAAAATTCTCAGAGGCTCCAGTGTCCACTGAAATAGTAGTGCTGATTTTCCTAAAGGGGATAAAAGGGTATCAGTCAATAAAAATAACCTGAATGATCTTTTTTATAGCAGAAAACGCCAACACTTCACCCCCAAAATCTTCAGGGTCTAGCATCTCCAAAGGGTACGTTTCTGCATCAAAGAATGGAGAGGGATATTTAGCTACTCTTACTACTGAGGCCACATATACCACCATATCTTTAGCAACTGTATAAACGTTTTTTTATTTGTAATTGTAACATCTTCATCTCCTGGGTTCTGCAGATCATGGTTGTGGTCAAGTGTGAGTTCTATGGGGTAATTTGATACACTGAAATAGAATCCATATCTGAGCCATACGGGAAGAGACATGGCTCAGTAGCTTATATGGAAACGTCATCATAAAACGTATTTGGGCTGTGGATGACCCTATGCTCATTTTGACGACAGGTTGCATGACGTTATCCAAGGCCAACACCACCAGGCCCTTTGTTGATGATCCCAACTGCACCATCTAAATGTGGTGCCAAAGAAAAGAAATGCTTAGTGGGTTTTAATTTAATTTAAATTTAGTGGAAAGTTATGGAATTACAACTCTTAGATCACAAAGTGTCCGTATCCACCAGGTACAGGCGAGAAGGGTGAATAAATTCCAGTCAGAGGTAGTGAGAATAATGCTAGAATGCTTCAACCCTTGGCAAAATGTGATTACAGCTGTGAGCACCATCATGGCCATGGCCACCAGCTGGTGCACACTGTTTGCACCTCGCAAAAGTCCCACACGGAAAAGGGTTGTGCATGTAAAGTTAAGGGGTTTGTCATCTAATGTAAGAGAGTGTCAATAACGCTCCAGTTCCACACTTAGCGGTGCACGAAGAACTGGTCCAGAGCAAGGGAATTCATCTTCAGTGTTAATATAAAAAATAGCCCAGCATAGTGAGCTGGAGCTAAGGAGACATAGGGTGAGGGTGTTAAACGCAGTTAATCTATCAATAATTTAAGCAAACAGCAAAACTTTGCTGTTTCCCAAAGCAGTTCAGGACATTGTTTAGTACAGGGGTAAAGTGCACGGGTGACCTGGTTTGTAGGGAACCTGTTAGGTTAAGTGATGAACCTGAGGCTGTGATAATTTAAAAAAAATAAATTGGCTAACATGCCATGAGACCTCCTCAAAGAGGTCTGCACACAGGTTAGCCCAAGTCAACATATTGAAAAATGTAAAAATACTAAGTGGTTTATTAGGGAAGATGACCAACGAGAACTATTGGCCTTGAACAAACATAATTAATCTAACTCAGGAAATTATGGATCAGTGAAAATGGTACCAAGCCTTGGTGCACCAATAGGCGCACGCTTCCATCTGAAAGGGTCACATACTTTAAAACTGACCTTACCCAAGTGATCAACTGAAGCTGAACCAGACCCAAGCTTGCAATTTTGTAAATAGAATGGGTTTCAAACCCCCTTTCACTGATTAACTATATCAAGCCGTCATAAATTAATTTAAAACTCATTCATTTTAGCGCTAAAGCTGAAACAAGGGGCATGGGATTTAGACACTTCACTTGTACCAACCTGGCATATCTCGCCTGTACCCAGTGTTAATCCAAGGTGTGCTTGAGGTCAAGAAGGTCCTGCAAATTGACCCTTTGGACCTCCTGTTTCCCAGCCTTATCCCTTCTGTTGGTGCTCTCAATAAGTTCATGTAAACATGACAATTATCCCAACTTGCTTCCAAATGGTTGGACAAAAGCTAAGTGAAATGCTGACAGAAATTCTGGAAAATTGGGGAAGACCACTACAAATTAAGAATTTGGGGACTAAACCACCTGGATTGCAGATCATAGTCAATATGGGATTGACTTTGAATTCACTTGAGCTATTGTATTGAGAGGTCAGTAGCCCCTAAAAAGTCCAAAGTAGAGCCATGTGTGGCTCCTGTAATAGTCATGCTGGGCCATGGAGAATTTAAGTTCTCCTGGAGAATTTATGTGGAAAACTGATGAAAATCAAGAAGAATCAAATTGACACATTTGTCCATCAGATCCCTTTAGTGAAATTGCAAAAATTCCATCCTTTTGGGACCTTTAACAAGATAGGATTTCCAGCAGAAGTGGCCAAGATTTTCAAACTATTAAGTGACCAAAAGCAACTATCTGCTATGACAAAAAGGCAGAAGGAGGATGTGCTCAAACTATCTAAAAATGTATCAGAAAATATTCACAAGGATGATCGCAATTTGGGATGTGCGAAGAATGTCATTCATAAAGTCAACGCTAGGTAAAATTTACCAATAATATCAGACTAATCTGACAGTTGAAGGCTGCTAAAGCGGTAGTGGAAGAGGGAATTAGAAAACTAGTAGAGCACAGGCTCCTAGTTCCATCATTGAGTCCCTGGGCGAGCCCTATCCTGATTGTGAAGAAGAATGATGGCTCTATTTAGGTAGTGATTAACTATCAGAAGCTGAACAAACTAAATAAGAAGGAACATATCCACTACCATAAATCAACAATGCATTAGATTAATTGGGAGAAGCAAAGTATTTCTTTTATGATGGATTTAATTTCAGGATAATTGATAAAATTTGCCAACTGAAGATCAAGAGAAGTGCGCAATCATCACTGAGAAGGGGCTATACCAACCAACTTAGATGTCCAAGTTCTTTACAATTCGCCTGTAACGTCTCAGGGGCCATGGACGCCATATTAGATAATTGAAGTTGTCATGCATTTTGGTGTACTTGAACTACTAAATGTGTTCAATAGTACCTTTAATGACCACATTCACCACTTGAAATAAGTATTCAAGAAACTATCCGCAGCTAACTTGAGTGTTAAGCCAAGGAAGTGCCAATTCTTCAATAAAGAGTTGAAATATCGGGGGTTCATCATATCTCCAGTGGACTGAAGCCTTAAATACAGAAGATTAAAGCCATAGAGCGAATGGATATCCCACGGAGTGTCTGAGATATCTAAGTGTTTCTTTGAATGGCCAGATATTATCAAAAATTTATATGGGATTTTGAAAGAATTGCTAAGCCCCTTTTCATTTGTTGAAGGATCCAAAGAAAATATTCGTTTAAATTAAGTGGCCCAGAGCTCTTTTGATGAATTACGCTGCTATCTCATAGATTCTCTGATATTAAAATATCTGAATTTTAATCATGAGTTAATATTACATACTGATGCTTTTTACCGCAATTGGCGCCATCATGGTTAAGTAGATGAGCTTGGGGGACGTTCTCAGTAGCTTATGTGAGATAAACGTTATCAGCAGCAGAAAAGAATTACATCGTTACTGAGCATGAATGCCTTGCAGAGATTTACGCCTGGAAGCAGTTTTGGGTGTATATTCACATTGCGCACTTTAAAGTGGTGATGGACCGCTCTTCCCTGCATTGACTACATAACTTAAGAGAACCGGAAGGACGTCTGGCCTGATAGGCATTGATGCTCCAAGCTTATTACTATGAGATAATTCACCACTAGGGAGCTTCTCATCAAAATTCAGATGGCTTATATGGTTATTAATGGTCCAAGTGGTATACCAACAAGCTGATGAGCTGTTCAAGAGAATAGTTAATGGAGAAATTGGGACGAGCCCTGATAAATCCAAGATGCACTTTGGAAAGTGACTGAAAATACTGAGACTAAGGATGGATAAGTATGTAAGATGATTGATGGAAAACGACTATTAACCCCAAGGCCATCAGAACAAGCATCAATCGTTCAGGCCACGCATAAGTTTGTTTGGGTGGAGGTCTGAGGAAGACGCTCAACCACATTCACCAGTACTATCCCTAGGAGTATATCAACTAAGGTGTGGCTGATTATTTGGCTTTCTGCGTAAGTTCCAGTTGCACAAACCATACAAGAACACAATTGGATATTGACTAGTCCGCCCTGTACTTGACTGGCTTACAGTGTACATTGATGTGATGGGACAACTGACTATGAGCACAGGGGGGAGTCAAATATACAATAGTTGTAATCACCATCTGACCAGATGGGTCAAGATAAAGGCCCTGGCGAAAGTGGATGCTACAAATATTGCACAATTTATCCTAGATCAAGTTGTATACCGTTATAGATGCCTGAAAGTCTTGTTAAGTGACAATGGAACAAATTTCTCATCCCACATGATAAAGAGGTTGAACAAAATAATGGGGATCTGAGGTTATGATAATACCCTACCAGCCAGTGATGAGCGGACTGGTAGAATGAGTAAATGGAACGCTGGTCACAACGCTGAGGAAGCTGGTCACTGAAAGAACTTCCACATAGGGAACATAACTCAGCTTGGTGACGTTTGCATATAACTTCAGTCACCATACGGCAATGGGAAAATGCCAGTTGAGTTGTTTTACAAAAGAAAAGACGCGTTACCACTGACTCTATATTTGGTGGTTAAACCAACATTGGGATGAGTGACGAGCAGTACTTGCTTTGAATTTCAGATATCTTAATTGTGATGTAGTCACAAGCATTTGATATGCCCTCAAAGAAAAATATCAAGGTTAAAAAGATGGACAATAAGAAATGACTGGCATTATCCAAATATCACATAAGCGATAAAATAGCCTTTTTTTAATATGCATGGCTTTGTAAGAAAGAACAAATTAGATGCACTATAATCAGGTCCATTTAAGATCATTACCAAGATGGTGACAGATGCATATTCCATCAAGAACCTCGCAGATGGAAAGATTGTTAATTGGGTCCATGCTAATTATATAAAGCAGTGGATCCAAAAAATAAGATTGTTCCTGAAGGACCGCTGAACAATTGAGATGGTTATGTCCTGACATTTTTTGTTAAGCCCTAAAATAGGACCGCTGAACCAAATAAATGGCAAAGTCTAAAAAATAAGATCTCTGTATCATGAAAATTGATAGGTCAGAGTATACCTAAGAACCAGTTTGGGGGAATAATAATAAAAAGATGGACAGCTGAACCGAGTGAAGGCCATGTCCCATATAAAAATAAAAAAACAATAAAAAATTAATAATAATGGAAAAAACATAAAAAGCCATATATGTATAATTTATTGGTTATTCTTTACTCAGGGGATAATTCTGCCTATGTTGCCTCTTGAAAAGAGAAATGTATGCTTGGGTTGGGACCATCTAGTACTAAAAAAAGAGAAATGTATAATAGTAGAAGTATTATACCATCAAATTTTCTGAAATTGAACTCTAGCAAGAGCTAGAACTACTCAAAGCCAGTTTGTTGAGCAGAGGCTGAACCTTGAGAGAATGCGTTAGGGAAGAGAAATTGAGATGTCAGTACTTACCACCCATGATATATCAGATTTGGGAGGGAAGCAAAAAAACAAGAAGAGGCAGTCAGCGAATAACCCTGAGTAATCCTGATATGGCACCAGAGCTGTAAGATTAGTTTTTAGAACTTACCATTGAGCTTCTTTAAGAACATTGGACATGAAAGCCAGCATAGAGCAAGGGATACTAGATGGAGGTTGCCAAACCATGACCCAATCATAGCCATAAGTGGGAGGTATTGTGTGAAGCACCAGAAACAAGGTAGTCATGCAAGGAGCAGACAGCATCCTGAAGGCCATGGCTACGGGTTTCTGGGATTTAAAAGCAGTATGAACGATGTAATTTTGGGGAGGATGGAAGCTTTGTGGTCCAACTTCAAAGAAATTGGCCCGCAAAACAAAGGGCATAAGCTGCAACATCTTGATCTAAGATGCTCGAGAGATCAGAAAGGTTCAGAGCACTGGAAAGTGCCTCAGTTACTTGGTTTCTTATTTCTGCATAGGGATGCTTGAGATTTTCACAATTAACAATATCTGTTTCAGTTGAAAGAACAGCTGGTTTATAACATTGGTTAAGTAAAAAAAGGAACTCAGGAAGCAAGTCAGATATGGCTAAAACGACTGATTAATATTGGATGGCATTGCTTCAGGAGGCTCAGCGATTATAATAGGATTAACCACAAAAGAAGCTGAATCTAGGAGAGTATTGGAGTCCAATTTGGGAACTGATTTAAGAGGGAGAATCAGCTGTGAGTCATTTGAGATGGTCGCTACTCTGGTTTCATTGGGGTCAGATACCATTTCCAGTAGTTCAGCGGAAGAACTACCTACATGCGCTTGACTTGGAGTATGGGTCCTAGAAACCATAGAAGAGATTTCTCCCCGCAGAAAGAATCATCAATAAGAAGAACAGGGAATCTTCATCAGAAAGATTTTCAAGATATTGGTGTTACCAAGAGTTCAAATTCAACCTATGAGCTGTATGAGAGGGGGTGTCAGACTTTTAATAAGTGTCAACATTATTCACTTCACATTTTAGAAAAAAGCAAGAATGATACGGGCAAAAAAGTTATTAAGAGAAAAGAAACAAAATTGAATGTAATTGATCATTCTTAATTTTGCCGCAAGATAAACATTGATGGTAATAACCTCCTTTCAAGGAAGAGAAGGGAGATCAGGAAATCAAGGATGCCAAACTAAGATCCCAAATACAACGACATGTTGTATGCCCTGATTGAGGGATAAACTGGCTTTCCAGGACTAGCATTGTCATTAGTAATTTGACTAGATCAGCATGACAGTGGGTTGTGAGGACCACACTCTGAGGAGGCAGTAGCAAGGAAGAAAAGGAAGAGAACTGCATGCCAAAGGTTGTCCTGAGCAACAATAGTTGCAGATTGGCTTTGATCTGCTGGTGCTAAGAAATATTTGACATGGGCTGAGGTGGCATTCTACTGTCCCAATCCTATTTTCGCTGAAAATCTAGTCATTAGGGGGATGTGTTGGGATTTTTACCCCAACTTTTCAGCTTTATAGGTTATCTGCTGGCTCATTAGAAAATAAGTACCGCTAGCAAATAAAGTGGATATTAGTTGACCGCAATTTCAGACTAATAACGTAAGAATTCTGGCAATTCACTAGGTTCAGATCCGTTGGGGTCAAACTGGGTGAATGCTTAAGAGCTCATTGGGCAGAGTTGCCAATAAAATTGGGGCATCTGATAGTTGATCGTTGATTAACTATCAGGTTTAGCAATTGGGATCAGTTGGGTTTCTGACCTCCAATTGGGGATTTAAAAGCAGTTGTGAGGTGAGTGATTCCGCCTGCAACTAGTGAATTGATCAGCTGGTTTGTGACCTGCCATAATGGTTAAAGAGTCATATTACCTAAGCAGGTCAATAGCCAAATGTGGTTGTTTACTGTGATTGAGCGGGAAATGTTAGGGACAAGTTTCTATAGCTCTTTCCGTTTCAGTCTCAAGGATGTCTGATAGAGGACCCCTAACCTGATGGAGAAGACCATCAATAGTAGAGACGTCAGAGGGAGTTCAATTGCAATGGCTGCCATTTCATGGCTGAGGCGAGAAATTACTTTTATAAATTTCCTAGCAATTCGTTTAATAAAATTATTCTTCCTATTGGGAAATAAAGCGCTATTCAACTTCAGTTGATTATTGTTGTAGTATACAATAATTTTGAACTATTTTGTATGTATAAAGAGTAAGGATTGGATATCCTTATAACAGAAACAGACCTTTGATGTGTATATCCGCCAACTCAGTGTGATTAGAACTAAGGCTGAGAACATCTGAATCTGAGAGTGGATTAAGTTCAGCTGGAACAGGGAAGAAGTCCATATAGTTCATTATCAGTATTTTGTGGGCTATTGCAGGTCTAGAATTGGACCTATTAGGTTTATCTATTCACGTAAAGATAATAGTCATTATACTATTATCATTTACCTATCAATTTCTTTAAGCAACATGACTATGTACATCCTGACCTTTGCAGTTAACTTCTGGGAACTAGCAATCGAGCCAGTCTTTAATATTTAAAGCCAAAAGGCCCATATTTTAACAAGGGATCTGCGCGCTTGAATGCTAACTTATGGCATGGCACCTTGAGGTGCAAATTCTTGGTAAACCATAACCAAATCACATTCTTGTTAGTTAGAAGCCTCACGTCATTATTTTTCTTCATTTCGCTTGGCATCATTGGTATATTTAGTAAACTAGCTTTGAAACTGTTGATGCACCTTATGGATTTGAGTGACAAAGAGCTCTGCAGAAGGAATTTTACTACGCGCTTGTGGCTTAATACGAACGCAGGGGTTTACCCCAAATGAGCATACATAGGTGACACCCCATTGATAAATAGAAGGAATTGTTGTATGTACATTGGGCCATAGGGAGGTCCGATGACCATGTATCCTGAGAAGCAGTTGCGTAGCAATTAAGAAACTGATACAAGGACTGATTAGTGCGCTCTGTTTGGACATATGACTGGGGGTGATAGGCCGAAGATCTGCATGGCTTAATATTTAACATTTCTCACAAAGCTTCACAGAATTGTGGGGTAAACTGAGGTCCCCCATCTCTGATTACTTCATGAGGAACCACAGACATAGCAATTACATGTTACACAAACAGCAGTGTTGTGCCCTCAGCTGTAGCGGCTGCCATAAAGAGGATATAGATAGTGTATTTTGTAAAGCAATCTACCACCACATGATTGCATCATACCCATGAGAGTTGGGTAAACTCACAATAAGGTACACTTATAGTGACATACATAGTTCTGCTTCTTGTTGAAGAGGATGGATGAGGCCATTCAGCCCTGTCCTATAAAACTTGGACCTAGGGCAGATCAATCATTACTCAATACAGATAGTAACCTCCTTCATTGGTCCATTTTAATTCATAACCTCTTTTGATTAGTTTGTACTTTTTTGCATCAGGGCGCCCCATGGTTTGTGGATCATGATGTTACCTTATGACATAGGATCGCAGCTCAAAGGGAACCCATACCTTGTTATGAAATTATATTACCTTATTCCTTTAGTAATACCATCCAGAAAAGAGTTTTCTGCATAATCTATTATCAGGAGCTCTCCCCTTCAAGATCAGTAGCTGGGATTCCAAAAAAATCCAGGAGAGAATCTTCATTGACATGAGATAACTGGACTGTGTCAGAAGTAGTAACTTAAGTCATTGACTCAGACAGAGTATCAGTTATAACAGCGTCCTGAAAAGAACCTTCATTGAGAGGGGCTACCGGATTCAAAAGAGTATTAGGGGTACTGGGTGATGTAGTTCTATAATATTTGGCTTTGGCTTTAGATTTATCTTTATTTTTTAGGTTTTGTGTTTATGCTTAAGGATTGGGGTGAGGGACGTAATCATTGCAATCGCTGGAGGTGGCGGAGCAATGACTTGTTCAAAGAAATAAATTGTGATTAATTATGAGTCTATATCTACGGTACCCCATTAGGGGTGCACGGCTCAAAATATCAAGTAAAATTTGGGTTTCTTTGACAAAATCATACTTGAAATAAAGCTCAGAAGTTCAAAATGAGTTCTGGTCTGCCTGTGAGCAATCTTCTGAGGTTTGTGACAATAAGTTATCGAATTGTGGTTTGTGCGCACAATCACTGTGTTCTTGGCTCCTGCAACGGGTACCGCCAATGCATCAGGGACCAAGAAACCACCGCCAACTCATTAACATAGATGTTTCAGGCTCACTCTTTAGCGTTGAAATTCCTTGAGAATTAAGTCACAGGGTGTTCAAGCTCCCATGTTTCTGCAGAAGTACAGCCCAAAGTGCAGAGCCAGAGGCGTCCCACTTCACAATAAATCACTTATCTTCATCAACACGACAAAGAATGAAGGTAATAGTAAAGGTTATTTTATTGCCTCATATTCAAAATAGCATTCTGGAGTCCAAACAAATGGGGTGTTCTTACCTGTCAGATGGTGAAGAGGTGAGGTCAGCTCCAAAATGGCTGTTGAGAACTTCTAAGAAAAGTAAAAGATCCCAGGAAGCTCCACAATTGTTTCTGTTTCACTAGGGTAGGCCATGAGCTAATGGCTTCCAGCTTAGAAGGCGCTATGACATGTTAGTCTTTTAAAAAACTTACTCCCCAGGAATTGGGATTTGTCCTTGAAGAACTCACATTTGGATGTATTAGCAACCAGAATAGCTTTCTGGAAGGGCTTCAGCCACTGTTACCAAATCCTTGTTGTGTTGTTCAGCATTGGGTGATTTATCAAGATGTCATCCACATCAGCAATTGTACAAGAGAATCTGAAATTTTCCAAAGCGTCATCTATTCTGCGCTGTATAACTTCTGAACATCTTTCAGACCAAAGGGCATAACTTTAAGCTAGTAAATGCCATGTTGAGTGTGAATTGCAGTCAGTTACTTCTATCCAGACTTGACCCACCCTTGATGTAAAGCGTTCATCAAATAAAGTTTAAGAACACCTTTAATTTAGAAATTTCTTAATAAATATTGCCTCCAAGGGCAAAGGATAGGGCCAGGAACCGTCACATTATTCAAATGTCCATAATATACGCATAGTATTAAAGTATCACTTGGTCTCTGAGTGGAGACCAGAAGAGAGGATACAGGAGAAATTTTCTTGACCATCCAACCCTTCTTCACCATGTAAACAATCAACATCTTTAAATCCAGGTTTTCTGCAGCTGTGTAAGGATATAAAGGACAGCTGTTTTTGATAAGGCCCACCATTAACTGGAAACTAGATCAAATTTTGAGTGACTGGAAAGTTTATTGGCCCCTTCCACATCGAGCAGGACTTGAATGAAGTGAGACTAAGAGGCAAAGTAGGCTTCTTAGGCACAATATCCGTAGACAAGTACTCTGCAGTTGCTGCTACTGAATTGCATGTAGCTAGGGTGAAAAGAAGAGAGATTTCACTAGTGTGAGCATTGGAGGAGAAATCTAGAAAATTTTGCTATACGTCAATACTCACTGACTGGCGGTTCCACCATCACATCCCCAAAATCACTAAATAAAGAATTTTTGAGATCGCCACAAAGTAGTCTATAAATTTATATTTATGGGAAACAAAGAACAATGGTTTATAAAGATGGAGTGAGAGCATAAAATCTGCGATGCCCTCAAAAACTGTGGAACCCTGGGGTAAATTCAAGATCCAAAGCTCACACCACATTAATATTAACGAAGTTCCCTGTGGCTCCAGTGTCTACAAAGGCAGTTAACGTTACCTTAAGTTGTCCTATTATAATATTAATGGGAAATTAAAAGTAGCCACAATCAACTTTATTCAATCATTAAGGAAAAAAAGGGTTGAACCAGACTGTTTAACCTTGAAGGGTTTGCAACCTTGGTGAACCTGTTGAATGAATGGGCATAGCGTCCTGGACATAAGGCAAAGGTGCAGACTCAGGATCTTCAGGGTCAGATAAGGGCTGTACATTTTAAAGATTCTCATAAATAGGAACCTGTGACGCTCCTTAACCTTATTATCAAGTGAAATGTGGTAGAAATTGATGGCTGGGACTGAAGGGATTATGGGAATGGCAACCATCCACAAATGGTTACTTTTAAATATCTTGGGGTGGAGGAGAAATTAAAGAAACTGGTCCAAATGAACCATTATGGCTCCTTCAAGCCCCTGAGAGGGGGTAGAGTAGCCTCAGTGTGATAATTTAGTCCTGTGTTGTGAGTGTTTAACTGCTTATTCTTACACTATATTACACTTTTTAACACTTTCAGGAGCAATTGGTGCATTAGTCATGAGCGTGGGGTTTAAGACCTGCTCATAGAAATTCACCACTATTTTACTTGTTTCACCACTAGTTGTCAAATCACCACAACTGGCTGTGGCCTAACGTGAGAAAACTAGGAGGAGCCTCAAACTCTGTCTGCTTACCTAGAATTGAGGGCAACTATAAGGATTTCTGGCCGCTTAGGTGCTCTCATGGTGCTAGCCCAGAATCCCATCAAGGGAAAGGAGTGGGAGGCTCAGTCCATCGCCCTGGCCCAAGAGAAAGGGGGCCAAAGTTCCCCAAAGTTTGCCAACCTCTACCCTTGTTGGAGAAGGGATTTTTTTGGATAAATTATATTAGGTATATAAAGTAAATGATATTGTATTAAGTAAAATAATGGAAAGCGTAAGGTTTATTGAAAACCTCAAAATACTTAGAGTGCTAAGGCTATTAATGGGGGTAAGAAAATTCAGGATAGGCCTCACTAAAAGCATAAAGTGATGTCAGTTCAATGCCTAGAATAATTGAAACTCTTGACATTAATTGCTAATTAGAATAAAATAATTAATAATTAATAAGGATGAACTTACAATTGACTATCTTCAGCTTAAGTCGCCAGTAGTCCTAGAATTCAACTATCTAATGGAATCAATCCTTAATAGGTTTTAGACTAGAAAATTCACTCAAAATATAATACAGATTATTAAAGAAGATCCCTGAAACTTTAGATCATCTCAACTCAAGTCAATAGGGAGCATAGTTTGGCATTAACTAATAAATCAATATTGTTTAGTTGTGACCCCAAGTAAGAAGCTTCACCCTAAAAAGAGTGATGCCAGAAAGCAATAAAGGGAATGTTGGTTGTGCTGCACAAGCTAATAGGGCCTGTATATGATTGTAGCAAGAGTGTTATTCAGACAACAGCTATGAAAGGCTTTTAAAATGGAAAATAAACTTTGATTGGTGGCATAAGCCTATAAAGTCAAGAGATTTTAAACCAACAACAGAACCTTTATATCTCTAGGTTATGCTTGTTGTTAGGAACCCAGAGTGCTAAGAAAAAACCTTGCTTCCATTGTGGGTACGCCAAGACCCACAAGGGCAGCCATGGTCTGCATGGCACTGCTGGTTTCAAGAACTTCTGAATTGAAGCGTTGGAGGGGTTTAAAAAGCTTCAAACCAGGGAATTGTTGCCCATTTTGCCATTTTGCTTATTAAAATAGCAAAAAGAGCTATTTGATAAATATTTTTTATTTAAACTTAAATCGCAAAATGAGTAAAAGAATAATCCGACACCCTACTATTAGCAGGGTGCTGGTCTTTATGGATGGATGGAGAGAGTTTTAAAGCTGAACTATGACAATGATGAACAATTTTGATTCCAATTTCATTAATTAATGGATTTGATCCCTGATTTCTTTTTTTTTAGTACTAGATGGTCCTTGATCCCTGATTTCCACTTGGTAGTATCAACTGATAATCCAAGCTATTCTTGGGATGATTACTGTGATGGTACAGCATATTTCTGACCATCACATTATTTTTATTAGAGATAAAAATAAAATAAACAAAAAAGTATAATATTAAAATAAAAAACACTAGAATTGGCCTCAAATATGTTTTAAATTAAGGCTACTATAAGCCTTTGAAATCCAATGGATATGAAATTTACACAAATGATTTATTTAATTAAATTGTAGTCTGATATTTTAATGCTGGATTGCCTCAGCAGCAGGAATCAAAATCAGACCATTTTTTGACCTCAAATTTATTAAAAAAGTCTTAATTTAATCCTAAAGACCACCTCTTTCACTTTGATATCCAAAAATGAAGCCAAATTTGAATTTTTTAAGAAAAACTAAAAAAACAGGTGCCAATTGAGCCAAACTTACCAAAGTTGATGCAGTTGTTGCCTGCTTCCCCAGTGTGGGGTGGTGGTGCACTGCCCTCTGGCGTTTTTTGGCCGCTGCCAAAGTGCGCCAAGTCTGGCTCTGCTATCCCCCTTAATGCTACTGGGCGTTATATCTCCCCTTAAGACTTGGCCCACCACCTCAAAACCACCCAGGTGGTGCTCTGGAGCCCGTTGGTGCTTCCCTAGAGTAATTTGCATTTTGGCCTTCAGGCCAAATATGGGAATCTCTTCCCATATGCAAGCAAGGCCAACATCAAGATGGCCACAGCAATTTTTAACCCACTTGTTAGGATTTTGCCAAATTCTATTGGTTCCAAAAAGTCTATTTCATCAATTTTCCTGGCACTATTGGAGGTGAAAATCATTCTCATCCCAATCAAGATATAGAAGATTCGAGCACTCAATGCTTAATCTGATCAAACAGATCCCAAACCATTACAAAGCCTATAAATATTCCATCCTTCCAATAATAGAAATTAGGTCAAATTATACCCTGTTTTTTACTTTAATAAATTGCTTTTTGGAGAATACACTAAAAGTAACTTTGTGTGAAAACCTACCCTATTGGAAATGTAATTTAAAACTTCCAGAGTGGTGCTCACTACAGGGGGCAATCTGAGTTATGCACCAGTGAAAACGTCTATCCTACTATGGATTCTCATTTTTCGCCTGAAGAAGCTCAAGCCCATGAGTGTAACAGATGAGTTTGTCTCATTTGTTACATTCTGACTCAGATTCAGATTTCGAAATCTGAGTCAGATCACTGTAAAAAACATTTTTGATTTGATTGTTTCAGACGCTGGGTTGTGCCTTGACCAAGCTGTATATTAGGCTTGTGCAAGCCTAATCAATAGCTTTGGTGAGGTCCCTGAAGCGCTGCCTTTATAAGGCGCACCAGCACCTTCTGAAGATGACTTTGGAATTCTAAGAGGACCCTAGCATTTCTCTTCCTGGGGAGCATTGTCAGTTGCTCCTCAGACGAGCTCTGGTTGGCGGGAACCTTTGGTTTTTATGTTTCTGATAAAAATAAAGGATGTTTCAGGGTTCACATACCTCACATACCTGTGGTTTTTTGGGTGCTTCATTTTGAGGAAGCTTTCATGTGGTTGGGTTAGACCAACCATACAGCTGACTTACATAGCCAACTAGCAGTAGGTGGAGTTTGCTTGCTTGTTAGTGCCCCAAACCTCTCCCTACATCAGTTAGGCCGCTTTGGTTACTTGACGGTGCACCAAAGCGATATGTAAATGATTATGGGGTCAGAACTGGGTTTTTTCTGGTCTGTTACATTATTATAAAGTCAATGTGCGCTGCACGCTGCCAATCCCCAGTTTGAACTGACCTCAGTGGTCACTTGGTCCCAGTTGTTGAGGAACCAGCATTGGTGGGAGCTGGTGACTAGTGGACAACTCTGGACCCGAAGTGATTGTCAGTCTGATTTGTCAGTAAGCCTCCCTCTCACCAGGGATTTGTGGCATTGAGGGGACCTGTCCCAGAAGGGCACCCTCACCCTGCATATGGTCCGCCTGGAAAGGGGTCAGATGTCCAGCCGCGCTGGACTGTGCGCCCCTCTTGCATTTTTCTTGGTGAAAGTGCCTTCCCAGTCAGGATGGGAAGACCATCGTCAACTGGAGCCTAGGAGGGGGTGCAACACAGCCATGTGCTGGGCGTGCATCCTCTTGCTGGTGTGAAGGTACAGGATATTCCTGACCATCACATTGTTATTATTACAATTAATAACAAACAAAACATTAAATTTTAATGATAATAATAAAAGAAAAACCACCAAATTGGGGCAAAATTCAATATTAAATGAAGGCCCTTGTACCATTTCGAGGGATCTGATGAATTTGAGCTTGAGAAATCTGAAAAACATTAATAACTGATCTGACAATAATGTTGGATTTCCTCCAAATGTGGGCCTCAAAAAAACCCCTATTTATAGGGGTTCTGAATGGAGTAATTTTCAAGCAAATGGAGTAATTCATACATTTTGCAGACAAAATTAATCTATAAAAAGGGGTCCTGAATTTTTATCAAAATCAATTTGATTGAAACAAGATTGTCAGGTCTAAAAATAGATCTCCCAAATTTTTTTATTGACAGTGATTATCAATTGTCAATAATCACTGATAATTATCATATTTTCATAATCATTATCTAATAATTTAATCCTATCTTTAAAATCATAATTATCAACTATTTCAGACTAATAATTTCATAAGACTTAAAATAGTCTAAGAAATTATTATTTGCATACTATAAAAAAGAATTGAGTAGAATTTTATTCCTCAATTTTTGTGTTCTTACTCAGTTGGCTCAATAAACATCTTAATAAAAATTATTTTAATTTTTAATTTAATTGAGAAATATACTATGATGAATACCTTTCTCCAGGACACTGAACTCAGTCACTTAAGGGATTCTCTATTGGCCCTCACCTGGAGTCAAGGATCATTGGTAGGATTAAGTATTATCTTAACCACTATCCAAGGATGGCTTTAACCTTATTATAGTGGAATGCGGACTTACAGAGCACTATCTGGGGTTTTGTCTAGTTTGTGGACTATTACCTGGTTGGTATTGACCAATTCTTTTGTCCATTACTGGAAAGAACCTGTCTGTTACATTACACAGAACTCATCTAGTTTTAAAGGAGCTGCCTGTTCAACCTCTCTTACCTGCCTGGTATCAACATTCTCCTATTATGTTGACGATCATCTTTACATTGTTATTTCTAATGCATGAGATCTATTGGTTGATGAAGGGATGTATTTCAAGTCCTGTCAACCATGAAGCAGCTACAATTCAAGTTAGTCCTATTCAGCCTATCCTGGGAACCTTGGCTTTGGAGAAAATTCATGAAGTTTTTGACAAAGTGCGTTTCCAAGGTTGTTTATCTAAGACACGGGGAGAAAATCCTACTTTTGCTGATCAGATTTCTCAAGTTTTAATATGTTACCTAATAAGTCTGCCACTTGTATCAGAAATCTCCTGTATAAACAGAAGAAGCTTCCTGAAACACTGGATGATTGTATTCAGTTAATTGATCAAGTGGCATGTCCTGATGAAGGTCAAGATGCGGCATGGTCAGCTTTGTTGTTAACAACTCAGGGAAAGGTGTCCATAGAAGAATATGCACGTTCATTCTGTCCACTTGCTCGTGCAGCAAAGGTTGTTCCCTCAAATCTTCCATGGATGTTTAGAAAAAACTTACACCCAGACCTTCTTTCAGCCTTGGCGGCAACGCCTATTGCTGGAGATTTGGAGGAGGAGATCCGTTGTGCTAGGAATGTAGAGCACCATCTTAAAATTGCAAAAACTAAGCGGGATCTTTTATATGTCCAAGGGTACAAGAGTGTAAAAGGAAATGATTTTCGCCGTGGAGAGTCTGAACCCCTAAGTCTCACCAAGCATCCTCAAGCAGAACAACCTGCGCATTCTAAAAAAATTATGAAATGGTTGCCGTAACCAACACCCTTGGGTCTGTTCAGGCTAGTTCAGAGTAAATTTCATCATCTGCTCCAGTCTATGAGACTCTGCACATCACTCCTATTTACTCCTTCCACTTAAAATAGTCAATGGTCAAAACCATGAAGAAGTAACAGCTTTAGTAGACACCAAGGCCAATGAGAACTACATCCAAATTGAGCTAGCGCAAAAATGGAACCTGCCCTTAAAAAAGGCGGGTAAAGTGTCTCTAGCGGATTCTACTAAAACTGCTGTGTTTTAGAGAGTTGGAAGACGGCTCCAAATCGGTCAAGGGGAACGACTATTTGATGAGAGCTTCTGCACTCTAAATCACCTTCCTTATCCTGTAATGTTGGGAATGAAATGGTGGCACCAGTTCACACCTCAGTTTAATATGCTGACCAAAGAGGTTACTATTAATCCCACGGATTCCCTATCCCTTCAATGGAAGTTCACAACTTGTGAGCCCACATCATCCAGGCTTAGCATTTCGTCTAAAGAAGTCACTGACAATGCCTTGCCCAAGGAATATGTTGAGTTTGACAGTGTATTTGGCCCTCAAGAACTACCCAAGCTTGATGCTTGTGGCCCATTTTCTCTCAATTTCCAGTTCAAGAAGAACTCAGAATTGCCAAGAGGATGTCCTATTTATACGTTGTTCCCGAAGATCAAGGGAAGCATTAAAGAAATACATAGATACCATGCTGAAATCTAGATCAATTGTTCCCTACAAATCTTCCATGGTCTCTCCAATCCTGTTAGTACCTAAGGCTAGTGGAGATCTTAGGCCTTGCTTGGATTTCCGCAAACTGAATGAGGTGACTGAACCAGGATCTTATCCACTACAGCTCTTGGAGAACATTTTGCCTATGATCTCCAGAAGCACTTGGTCTACTAAGTTGGACTTAGTAGAGGCCTTTCATCAAGTACTGGTGCACCCAGATCATCAGAAATTCACAGCATTCAAATGCCACCGGGGAATTTTTGAATATTGGGTGATGCCTTTGGACTAAGAAATGCCCCAGCTGTGTTCCAACGGCTAATTGATCATGTGCTCTTTGACTTATTTGGGACGTTGCTGCATTGCCTATATGGATGATATATTAGTGTTCTCTAAATCAGAAGAACAACACATTGAGGAATGTCAAGTCTGTCCTGAAAGCCATTCAAGATGCAGGACTCAAACTAAAACCCTCAAAATGTGAGTTCCACCAGTCATCAGTAACGTTTTTGGGGAGCGTGGTTTTCAAAGAAGGGCTGGCGATATGCCCTGACAAGCATAAGGCCATCAAGGAATGGAAAGCTCCAACGGATCAAACTGGGGTGAGAAGCTTTTTAGGAACGGTCAACTTCCTTAGAAGGGTTTCTAAATAGCTTTCCACAGTGGCAATACCCCTAACTAGATTAACGGGGAAGGTGCCCTTCCAGTGGGGTTCAGAAGAAGAGGAAGCTTTCCAAGAAATAAAAAGAAATCTTATTGAAGCCCCTGTCTTGGCTCATACAGATCCAGAGAAGCCGTTTATACTTGAAACTGATGCATCCAACTGTGCAATTGGTGCCATTCTTCTGCAACAAGGGGAGTATGGAATAGAACATCCCATCTGCTACTACAGCCATAAAATGCAGCCCGCGGAAACCAACTACCCTATTTATGATAAAGAGTTATTAGCAATAGTGGCGGCAGTCCAGGAGTGGCAACACCACTTAGTGTATGCCCATTGGCCTATCATTATTTGGACTGATTATAAAGCTCTGGAGTTCTATAAGAAACCACAACGGATGAATCAGAGACAGTCTCGCTGGCATCTGGAGTTATCCAATTTTGTGTTCAAGATTTAATACCGCCCAGGAAAAGAGAATTTACTCTCAGATCTTTTAAGCTGGGATCTGGGGTTATCTTGTACTCCACATGAGTTAGATAAAATTAATATGGCCACCATGTTACCTCCTGATGTCTTTGCATTAATTAAAGATGGAGCCTGGGGACTTAATGGAAGAATACGAGTTGCCCAAGGGAAAACAAGATTTGGGAAGAGGCTATTACAGGAGTTGTTTAATGGACCTTCACCCAAAATCAAAAATTTCATTAAAAGAAGAATGGGATTCAATACTGGGGGAAGATATGGGTTCCCACTAGGAACTTACAGAAGGAAGTTTTGGAGGCCTGCCATAACCATCCACTGGCTGGACATCCAGGAATTACCAAAACCTTAGAACTAATCACTAGACACTACTCCTGGCCTGGGATAGTAAGACGGGTTAAGGAGTATGTGAGTCAATGTCTGACTTGTGCCCAGGTCAAGCCTCAGCGCAAGATTCCTGTGGGGAAGCTAATGCCCTTGCAGAGACCCCACAAGCCTTGGTCATCCATTAGTGTAGATTTTATCTCTTCTTTACCTAAGTCCAGAGAATTCGATGCCATAATGGCTGTTGTTGACCGTTTAACCAAGTATGCAGAGTTTATTTATGTTCCACCCAGATAACATCAAAGGGAGCAGCAGCTTTGTTTCAGGAGGAAGTTTTTTCTCGCCATGGAGTACCCAAGGAAATAATTTCTGATTGAGGACCCCAGTTTGTATCGAAATTTTGGAACCATTTATTGGACACCTTACAAATCAAGCCTTGTCAATCCTCTGCTTATCATCCTCAATCAGATGGTCAGACAGAGAGAGTAAATCAGGTGCTTGAACAATACCTTCGTTGTTATGTGTCAGGCCGTCAGACAGACTGGAGGGATTGGTTAGGATTAGCCCAATATTCATATAACAACTTGGTTCATGAATCAACTGGAATGTCCACCTTTTTTGCAAATTATGGATTTCATCCAGATCCTTGGAACCCTTCAGTGGGAGGTCAGAACCCCACAGCAGATGAGATTGCCAAGAAGGCTATGGAAAATTTGAAGCTCTTAAAGCAGCGTTTGGATCAGGCCACAAAATCCCAAAAACAGGAGGGGGACAAGAAAAGACGGGACAATACAGGAATTAGAGTGGGAAGTTATGTTTTGATTCACTCTCAGAACTATAATACCAAAGTTCCACATAACAAGTTTGGTCCTGTATGGATTGGTCCATACCAAGTGATTAAACAAGTAAATCCAGTGGCTTTTGAGTTATCATTACCAGAAGGAGTAAGAGCACATCCCACTATCCATATTTCTCAACTCAGGTTGTTTAAAGGGGCACTTCCAGAGATGCTTTCACCCTCCAACCTGCACTGTGTAAAGATCCTGAATATGAGGTGGAGGAAATATTAGACAGCAAAGTGGTATGGGGCAACGCAAATTTATGATCAAATGGAAGGATTACCCCATTAAAGAATCTACATGGCAAACAGCTGAAGATTGTCGCCATTGTCCTGAGAAAATTAGGTAATTTCTTGCCTCAAAGGGGGGTGATGTGATGGTACAGGATATTTCTGACTGTTGAATTTGGGTGTCTGCTTCAGAGGGCCGGTTCTTTGTTGAGGGTGGGATGTGGTTTCGAGCATCTATTGTGTGAGGACAATAGACAAGATGGTGAATTTAAATTTATGATATAAATTTTTGGTAATACTTCAATTGTAACCCAATCATTTCACTTGGATGAAGGCACGCTGCCCTGATCCTACTGATCCCAAGTGAAAATCAACTTTGATATAAAATAAAGTAATAATGCAAAAAGTTTATAGATAAAGTTTAAACTTAATCCAGAAGTTAAAGGATGATTTTATCAGTGTAAATGCAAGGGTTATTTATAGGGTTTGATGTTAACCACATCTTACCCATGACGCCTTACTTTCAGTGACCCTTGGCCACATAAAGAGTTTGTAATGACGTCTACATATACTTTAATTCAGGGCATCATGATCAGCCTCAGAGTCAGAGTAAACACCATCATCATCCTTGAGATGGCATTTTATCATATCTTCAAAATAACTGAACTGATTCACTTTCACGTGCAATTGGCAGCACATACCAAGGTGATTCATATCACTAATTAGTTTAATTTTATTGAAAAACTCAACTGACATTAAAAATTAATTTTGACATAGACCAACAAAGCCCATGTGCCCGAGTCATTAAGTCAAAACTTAATCTAAGTCTGACCTAACCAATAAAGCCCTTGAGACCATGTCATCATAGTTGAATATATTTAAGTGAAATTGCTAGGCTGCGGATTCTAAGCTTTGCATAAGCTTAGAATATACCTGGTCCATAATTGCTGATATCTGATATGATCCATAATAAGTCTTTAAACAGCTAACCTTATTATGTCCCTATCAAATATCCAACAATTAAGTCCAGTCAATTACTCAACACTTCCCCCGCCTTGACTGAATATAAGTGGCGGATGACCTTCTCCTTAGTTCACAATGTCTGGCTTTTCATGCTCCTCCAAGTATGAACATTATCTCAACAGCCTTTTTGCCTCAGACTGACGAGCCTTCCTAAGGCTAAGCAAGTCTATGTGGCGAGCTATTGTCAACTTGGGCTTGTTGCCCATGGTTCCTCAAGCTGGGTCAACCAGCTACGCTTCAACAATACTTGAAAGTTTGGTTTTGCAACCTGTTGCAATAGCACCAATTGATCAACCTGAACAAGCCTCCGTGGCTTCAGGTGCAGTTAGTCAAACATCCTGATGGGTCAAGTGGGA